>OY747717.1:10515000-10747500 GCA_963556495.2 Valencia hispanica | reverse complement strand
AATATTTTTAATCCACAACAATTGAGCGAAAAGGAATAAAAGTCACAACATTAAGCTATGTTGCCCTCATGTGTATGTATAAATAAAACAATAGAACTAACAAATACACAGTTACAGTCAGCATCTCTTGAACCACCTGCTGAATAAATTCTCTAAGTGCCCACTTGTTCCTTCTCTTTCTGTATATTGGGGGTCAAAACCCATAATGCAACTATTATGCATTGTGAGCACAAAGTTACACAATTCAAATAAATGTCTCCAGACAGTTACACTGACCATCATTAGATTTGTTTGGTTATATGAAAAAAATAAGTGTGGCAAAAAAAATCCAAAAACAAAATAAATCTGTAAGGGAGTAAATACGTTTTCACAGCACAGTTGATGTCTTTTAGACGTCTTTATCAGCAGTGTGGCAAATATGTCATTGATTTGTTTACAGTGCTTACTGTTTTGATTTTTACTGACCCCATCCAGTCACGCTCCGCTCAGGAGTTGGCAACTCTCATTGCACTATTTTTAGTAATAGTAAATGATTGTCCTGTGAATGTCAAAGTCTGAAACTTCTGCTTTGTCTTCTCTAGACAAAAATAACGAATGTGAGATGTTCATCTGTGAGTGTGACCGCAAAGCCGCAGAATGTTTCAGCAGGTCAGAGTGGAACCCCGAGCACGAGCACCTGCCAAGTGACCAGTGTCACTAGAGTCCTTCACAAACAGCTGCATCAAGCGAAAAAATCTGTGCCTCGACAAGTCACATCCATTTACAGACTGCTATACTATTTTATTTGACGTCATTTTGAATCACAGTGACTTTACGGGATCATTTACTAATGGTGTGATTTATTTGGTTGGGCTTGCTGTTATTATACTGTATCTCATCCTAAATGCCACTGTCATGTTTACTGTTAGTCACTTATGTGTGATGTTGATTGCAATTTTCAATAGTGCCTGTATTCAACAGAGGGTGCTGTTCTTCATCTTTCCCATTAGCTTGCAGAAAGAGAGAAAAATGTTGACTCTAAAACAGCTGTCAGTTTCTGTAATATTATTAAAGATAATAAATAGATTTTTTTCCAGAGGAATGCAAACTTTTTTTTGTTTGTTTGTTCTTTACCCAAATCCCCAGATTTGACTGAGTCACATGTGGTTTAGAAATGTTAAGCTAAGCTATATTTAATTAGTCTGGTGCCTTCCAACCACATAATACTAGCACTGCGGTTTAGTTACGAAACATTTGGAATAATATTAAATTCACAATGCCTAATAGAAAATAGTTTGATCTTTATCTTTGTTTAAAGTGACAACAAACTTTAGAACTTTCATTTATTTTAATTTTGCTGTCAATATTGCAATCATACATCCAGAGCATAAACAGGAGAATTATATAATTGCAACTGAAATAAAGATTCACCACCCAGTCTGTTTGGCAAACAAACAAAAATGACTTAATTGCTGCTTATCATCTGTTCAGCCTGTCAGTGCGTCACCTACTTTAACAACCCGCTGCTCTCTTGTTGTGATTCGTTGCTGAGCCTGCAGCCCACTGAATCACTCTTTAGGCTGTTTTTCAGATGCGTAAGCTCAGCAGCTGGTAGCTGGCTTCTGGCAATGACCCAGCTGAGGCTGCTGCTAGCTGAAAGATAACATGAGAGAAGTGACACACACGCTGACAAATAGTGATACTAGGCTAGTGAAAGTTTCACAAGTTACACCCTTTTAACATATTTTGCTGTTATGGCAACTAAAAGTGCCAGAACTGCTAATAGTTTCTGTATTCCAATCAGCATCCAGATTGATAATTTATGAAAAATATTGTTATTGCATATACACATTTTAGGTAGTAAAAAGTCTATGAATTTAATAATTCCTCTGGAGGTTATATCAAAACTTTCAATGAATGCTGTTCATTAATAGGACTAGTTGCCATGGCGCTGTGAGAAACGGCTGCCTCTCCAGTAGCTCTCTAGTTTTTTTAATAGCAATTTCAATTTTTTAAAATTTCTTTTAGCTTCTTTAACTACATTAACTATGTTATTCCTACTTTTTAAATAATGTGTTTGTTCAACTTTAATTTAAAATGCACCCAAAAGGCAGATTCCTCACTTATTCACGAGAGGAGCTGCTGGCTTTGCACACAAAAACACAAGCCAGAATACGACACCCTATCCCGGTGGAGTTGAGGAGGAGACACAGGGGGTGCAAAGCCGGGGCCAAGCTTAAGGCTGAGCGGGTGGAGAAACGGAGGTGCTACAAACCATCGATTCCCTACGTCATCATGGGAAATGTGAACTCGCTGCCAAACAAGATTGACGAGTTGTCCGCACTGAACAACCAGCGGATCTACTGTGAGAGCAGCTTGTTCATCTTTACGGAGACATGGTTAAACCACCTCGTACCGGATGCTAACATGGAGCTGCTGGGATTCACAGCTGTGAGAGCCGACAGAGACATGAAAGCGAGCGGAAAAAGTAAAGGTGGGGGACTCATCATGTATGTGAACAACCGTTGGTGTAACCCAGGACATATCTCCGTAAAGACAGTTCTATGTTGTCAGGACCTTGAACTGACAGCCGTTAGTCTCCGGCCATATTATCTTCCGAGGGAGTTCAGTCACGTGATCACCATCTGTGTTTACATCCCTCCGAGAGCTGACGGAGCCGCTGCCTGTGAGAAAATCCACTCTGTCACAGCAAGGCTGCAGACAGAGCACCCTGAGGCCCTGATGATCATCTCTGGGGACTTTAACCATGTCACTTTGGACTCAACTTTGGCTGTTTTCAACCAGGTTGTCGACTGTCCGAACAGAAACAACAGGACAATAGATCTACTGTATGTACATGTACAGAATGAATACAGAGCGACTCCGCTCCCCCTCACTAGGGAAGTCTGATCACAACTTGGTGCAGCCGCTGTACACCCCACTGGTCCAAAAGAAGATGGTGACAACCAGATCCATAAGGAGGAGGTCCCCTGAGATGGTAAGTGCCCTCAGAGACTGTTTTAACACCACGGTCTGGGATGTGCTGATGGACCCGCATGGTGAGGACATCGAGGGGATGACACACTATCTGACGGATTACCTGAAGTTTTGCACAGATGTGATCTCCCCTGCCAAGACAGTCCGCTGTTATCCTAAAAACAAGCCATGGGTAACGCAGGAAGTCAAACCTGTCCTCAACAGGAAGAAGGCTCCTTTCAGGAACAGAGACAGGGAGGCCATGAAGGCAGCACAGCTGGAGGTGAAGCACTGTGTGAGGGAAGCAAAGGACAGCTACAGGAGAAAGGTGGAGCAGAAGCTGAGGGATAACAACATGAGGGAGGTCTGGGAAGGTGTGAGGACCATCACAGGTTACAGCACAAAGACCAGAGCTACAGAGGGGACAGTGGAGAGGGCGAATGAGATGAATGACTTCTTCAACCGGTTCAACCGGACCCTGTCCCCTCAACCCTCAGCACAGCCATCTCTCCTTCTTCCCTCCACACATCTTCCCCCAACAACACAACACCCCCCTTTCCCTCCTCCCCCACCTCAACACAGTCTCCACCACACTTCACCACAGACCAGGTCAGAGGACAGCTGAGGAAGATCCGGCCCAGGAAAGCAGCAGGTCCGGACAAAGTGTGTCCAAGACTTCTTAAGACCTGTGCTGCAGAACTGGGAGAACCACTTCAGTGGATCTTCAACCTTAGCCTGCAGCTAGGGAGACTGCCCACCCTCTGGAAGACATTCTGCATCGTTCCAGTCCCGAAAAAGAACCGGACCAGTGAACTGAAGGACTTCCGACCGGTGGCACTTACATCACATCTTATGAAGACGCTGGAGCGGCTCTTCCTCAGCCTCCTCAGACCCCAGGTTCAGCACGCAACCTGCAGTTTGCTTACCAGCCAGGTGTTGGTGTGGAAGATGCCGTCCTCTACCTGCTACACCAAGCCCACTCCCATCTGGATAAGGGAAGCGGCACAGTGAGGATTCTCTTCTTGGATTTCTCTAGTGCCTTCAACACCATCCAGCCCCCTCTGCTCCAGGACAAACTGAGCAGGTTGGGAGTGGACCCCCACCTGGTGGAATGGATCTCTGACTACTTCTCTGACAGGCCACAGTATGTCAGGCTGAAGGACAGCACTTCTGACACTGTGGTCAGCAGCACTGGAGCACCCCAGGGAACAGTGCTTGCCCCTCTCCTCTTCACCCTGTATACCTCGGACTTTTGTTACAACTCGGAGCTGTGTCACCTACAGAAGTATGCCGATGACACAGCCATTGTTGGGTGCATCAGGGACGACAGACAGGAGGAGTATCGGAGACTGGTGGGGGACTTTGCTGCATGGTGCCACACCAACCACCTACAGCTCAACACCTCTAAGACAAAGGAGCTCCAGACCAAAACCACGACCAGTCCTCCTAGAGGGAGCTGAGGTGGAGGCTGTGGATTCATATAAATACCTGGGGCTGTGGCTGGATAAAAAACTGGACTGGACAACACACACCAGCCATCTGTATGGGAAGACACAGAGCAGTCTGTACTTCCTGAGGAGACTGCGGTCTTTTAACATCTGCAGCTAGGGATGTTTTACCAGTCTGGGGGGGCAGCATATCCAAGAAGGACACATCCAGACTGGATAAACTGATCAGGCGGGCCGGCTCTGTGGTCGGCATGAAGCTGGACTCTCTGGTGACGGTGGCAGAGATGAGGACACTGGACAAACTGCTGGATATTCTTGACAACACCAGCCATCCTCTGCACACTGTCATCAGCAACCAGAGGAGCCGGTTCAGTGAGAGACTGCTTCTTCCCAAATGCAGGAGCAGTAGACACAAGAACTCCTTTGTCCATCGTGCAATCACCCTCTTCAACTCCTCACTTGGGGGGAGGAGGAAATAGGGAGGACAGAGGGGAAGGAGCAGTAGCCACAGTGCAATATTATATATATATATAATTGTTTTATTTAATCAAAGGTTCTGTATATGTTTATTTATTTATCTTACTCCACCCTTTTGTTTGCTTCTGGAAATGGTAATTTCCCTGAAGGACTCATTCCAAAGGGATGAATAAAGTTAAGTCTAAAGTCTAATACCACAAACCTTCAGTGTTTTTCCCCTTAGAATTTTGAGTGATAGATCAACACGAAGTATTGCATAAATGGGAAGTGGAAGTAAAATGATACAGGGTTTTCAAACCACTTACAATACAAGTCTAAAAAGTGTGCCGTGCATTTGTGTTCAGCTTCCTTTAATATGATACCTTGAATAAAATCCAGTGTCATAAGTTGCTGTCAGAACTCACATAGTTAATAGAGTCTACTTGGGTGTAATTGAATCTAGCGTACATGTAAAACACTATACGTGACGGAAAAAGAACAAGTTACATTACAAAGGATTCTCACAGTCAATCCTGGTGGTATGGGGATGCGTTTTCAGCAAGGGCAGGGATGCTGGTCATGGATGGTGCTGAAAGACCAGCTTCCCTATGATGGAATCCAGGAGGAAAATTTTTAGAGGCAGCACAACACTGGAGACTGCAGTTGGAATTCTCATTCCAGGACAATACTTCTAACACAGTAAAAAAAAAATTTGTATGTTACAAATTTAGTAATTCGGGTTTTGGCTTGTTCTTTGTTGCCCACTACATAGGAGCCTTAACTTTAGACATTTGTCCCTTTGGCAGATTTCAGAACAAGGATGTTCAAGGATTCAGGTGTTTTGAACCAAGGTAACTTCTAAAACCTGTAGGGTACCGGACCACTGTTTTACAGTATGTATAATATGCTTAATTTGACATTTTTATTTTATATTCCCTAATCTCATTTTGCATTATTGTTCCTCCTCGATTCATTTCAGGTCCAAATCTTGAAAACCCTTACCGTTAAAGTCTGTAATTACTGACTTTTAACAATATTGCATCAATTAAAGTATAAATCTAATAAAAACAAAGAGTAAACCTTGCTATAGTGGACCTAAATAATTTTGTTTCATACTGTGGATGAGCGGCTGACACTTAACTATTTACTTTGAAGATCTTCTTACTTTTTCTAATTAACATTTACTTTGACTAAAACATTTTGAGAGTACATGAGATGTATACTTGGTTTTCTGTGGTATGAAAGGATTTGGCGATCCACATTCCCTATCTGAAGGTAAGAGTTTTACCAGTGAATTATTTGTACACAACCATAAAAGAGAAATTGCTTCATCTGTGATTCAATAAGCTTCATAGAGACACGTGTTCTGACCGCTGTAGGTCTCTTTGTGGTTAGGTTGGCAATTTACATGTTTGTTCTGGAACATTCTGATCAGTGCTTTATAGAACCCCTGGGGGACTTTGTTACAATCTGCCTCCGCTCTCCTCCACAGGTATGCTGCCACATTTCGCTTTGTAAGTTAGTTTGCTTGCAAATAGCAACACTTCTCATTTCACTGAGTTTCAAACTTCATATTATGAATCTTATTTTTACCTGAAATAATCTATTCTAGGCATCAGCCCCTCCCCGCAGCGCTGTGATGGATGGATGGATGGATGGATGCTGGATGGATCATCTCATAATAGTAAATGTCTTTTTGGACTCAAGGACCTAAATTGGACGTTAATCTGCATTTTATTCCTTAACACAAGAAGAACAACTTCTTACTTTGTAACTGGGTAAGAATTATTCTTTACTGTACAGAATTATGAAGATTCAGAGGGGAAGTTTCAGATATTTTTGTAGTATTTTGGATGTACAGTAGTAGGGAGCATAATTAAAAATCACTGATGTGAGTAAAATGTAATGAGTCTACCAAATAAATCAGCTTGCATTTAAATATACAATTAATCATGGTTAACTTCAAAGATTGTGGTGATTAATCACAAGTTAAAATTGCTTGACAGCAATACAGTAAACAGCCGAGAGTGCTTGTGTTTACTGAGAGTGTGTGATCTTTCTGGATTTCTTGCTTTAGTGGACGAGTGCAAAATGGACGCTTCGGGGTGCCCCTGAGACAGTGCAAGGCAAGGCAAGGCAATTTTATTTGTATAGCACTCTTTCAACAGCAGGGTAATTCAAGGTGCTTTGGATGATTTGGTGATTTAAAAAACAAAAAAAAAACTATAGAAATTAAAAGTAAAATAAACACACATTACACATGATACACAATAAAAGTAAGAGAATTCTAAACAAATGGGTTTTTAGTCTCGATTTAAAGCAGTTCAGAGTTTCAGCAGCTCTACACTCGTCAGGAAGTCTGTTCCAGATAAGGGGAGCATAGAAACTGAAAGCTGCTTCTCCATGTTTAGTTCTGAGTCTAGAGATGTTTAGTAGACTAGAGTTGGAGGACCTGAGTGGTCTTGGGGGTTGGTACCGTGACAACAGGTCTTCAACATATTTTGATGCTAAGCCATGTAATGATTTATAAACCAGTAGGAGTATTTTGAAGTATATTCTCTGAGCTACAGGGAGCCAGTGTAAGGAGTTTAGAACTGGGGTGATGTGCTCTACTCTCCTGGTTCTAGTGAGGACGCGAGCGGCAGCGTTCTGGATCAGCTGCAGCTGTCTGATTGACTTTTTAGGCAGAACTGTGAAGACGCTGTTGCAGTAATCAATCCGACTAAAGATAAACGCATAGATGAGTTTTTCTAGGTCCTGTTGCAACATCAGTCCTTTAATTCTAGAAATGTTCTTCAGGTGATAGAATGCTGACCTTGTTATTGCCTTTATGTGACCCTGGAGGTTCAGGTCTGAGTCCATTACTACACATAGATTTTGGGCCTGATCAGTAGTTTCTAGCTGTATTAACTGAAGCTGTGTGCTGACTCTTGATCGTTCCTCTTTGGGTCCAAAAATAATTACTTCAGTTTTGTTTCTTTTCAGCTGGAGAAAGTTATGGGACATCCATCCATTTATTTGGTCAATGCATTGATTTAGGGCTTGAATAGGTTCAGAGTCACCTGGTGACATTGTAATGTAAGCTGAGTGTCATCCGCGTAGTTATAGTAGCGAATGTTATTGGTTGCTATAATCTTGCCTAGTGGGAGCATGTCGATATTAAATAAGAGGGGCCCCAGGATGGAGCCCTGGGGCACCCCACATGTGATTTCTGTTCGTTCTGATGAAAAGTTTCCTATTGAAACATAGAAGTCCCTATTCTTCAGGTAAGACTCAAACCAGCCAAGTAGTGTACCAGAAAGTCCGACCCAGCTCTCCAGTCGTTCCAGTAGTATATCATGATCAACAGTGTCAAATGCTGCACTGAGGTCCAACAGAACCAGCACTGTGGTTCTACCGCAGTCTGTATTTATCCGGACGTCATTGAATACTTGGACGAGGGCAGTATCGGTGCTGTGGTGAGCACGGAAACCAGACTGAAAAACATCAAAATGGTTTGTCATTGTTATGAAGCAATTTAACTGCTGAAACACCGCTTTTTCAATAATCTTACTGATGAATGGAAGATTAGAGATCGGCCTGTAGTTCTGCATTAACGTGTTGTCCAGATTCTTCTTCTTTAGTAGTGGTTTAATAACTGCTGTTTTTAAAGCCTGGGGGAAGACACCTGACAGGAGAGATGAGTTCAATATTTAACAACATACTATTTAACTTTTGAACAAGAACAGACACAATAACAGGAAGAACTTTCTTTAGAAAAGCTGTGGGTAGGATATCAAGACAGCAAGAGGAGGAGCTTAATTGGATAAGGATTTTTTTCAAGGCTGTTCTGGTTTAATTCGTGGAATTCAGACATTTTCTCTACATTGTTGTTGTTTGGGGAGGGAACTGGTTGTGGGTTCGATATTGAGGTACAGATTGACCGTCTAATTGTTAGAATCTTTTCAGTGAAAAAGTTGGCAAATTCATTGCAGGCCCTGGTAGAGTTTAGTTCTGGGGCTACTGTCACTAAAGGATTAGTTAGTCTTTCCACTGTTGCAAATAGAGTCCATGCATTATTAATTTTTCTGTTGATGATTTCAGAAAAGAACGATTCCCTAGCTTCTTTTATAGTTAGCTGATATCTATTTATTCTCTCTTTGTAGATCTCACAGTGAAGCTGGAGTCGAGTTTTCCACCATTTTCTCTCTGCTCGTCGACACTCTCTTTTTTCACTATGTACCAGTGGATTACTTGCCCATGGAGACTTCTTTCTAGCTGAGACTAATTTCACTTTAGTTGGAGCAATGGAATCCATGATGTCTGAGATTTTCGCAAGGAAATTATCTACCAGCTTATTTACTGAGTTTGAGTTGGGAGATGAGGGGGATGTGGTGGAAGGGCAAATACGTTTAAAGGTTTCTACTGAACTGTCCCCTAGAAAACGCTTTTTTTATAGTGGTCTTACTGTGGCTGGATAATTTAGCAGAGATGGTACTTTCAAAGAAAATACAGAAATGGTCAGATAACGCAATATTAATTACATAGATGTTGGAGATATTTAAACCTTTGCTGATAATTAAGTCCAGAGTGTGTCCTTTATTGTGTGTTGGTTGTTTGACATGCTGGATCAGGCCGAAGTTGTGGAGAGTATCATCTAATGTTTTTCCTTTTCTATCTTGGGGGTTGTCGGTATGGATGTTAAAATCCCCCACAATGATTAGTTGGTCATAGTCGATACATATTACAGAAAAAAGGCCATTGAAATCATTAAAGAAGTTAGAGTTAAGTTTTGGTGGTTTATATAAACTTAGAAATAAAGCTTTGTTAGGCTAATTTATCTGGGTGGCTAGGTATTCAAAAGAATCAAATGTGGCCAGGGTTACCTTTTTAAAGTTCATTGAGTTGTCAAAAATGGTGGCTACACCTCCACCTCGTCTGTGTTTCCTACTCTCGCTTAAGAAATTGTAATTTGGAGGAGTAGATTCTATCAATGCAGTTGTTTCGTTATTTTCATCTAGCCGGGCGAGTTCTGGGAGACGATTTTTTCGTTCAGTCTGTCTGGAAAGTTTCTAAATGGAGAATCATTTGATGCGCCTGAGTCACAGGAAAATGAAGACTTAATCTCTGATGGTTGTTTATCTGTTTGGTCCTGTGGTGTCATCATGACTTGCTGTTTTTGTTCTCTGATATCCATGGGCGCCTAAAGGTCAGCTTTTGGGAACAAGTGTTTTGCTTTCTGATTTTGATAAGAAAAAATGTTTGCTACTAACAGCCTTACTCCGGCCTTGTTAAGATAACATTGGCCTGCTTTGTACAGATGATTAGCACTTCCAAATACTTTGAAATTATTAATAAATGTGAACGACTTCTCAGCTGATTGTTTCTTCAACCATTTATGGAGCATGCGCAGTCTGCTAAACCTTTCATCATTCCCTTCATGGACTGGTGATGAGGATGTTTACGTTAAGTCCATCAAGTCTCTGTAGGAGATCAGAAAAGTCTCTCTTCAGAATATCTGATTGTCTCATCGCGATATCTGTTGATCCAGCGTGAATGACAAGCTTTTCCAGAGTAGGATGTTGGTCCAAGATGTTGTGGATTTTTTCTGATTTTTCTCTCACTGTGTTTTTGTAGCAGCTATAAACTCTGGTGTTCTTGCTACAAAAAGCCTCAATTCCATTAATTGATCCGTCTTGTATGATAACAGTCTTTGCAAAAAGTGTCTCTGGCTTGTTTCGTCTTTAGTTTGTGCAAAGGTGTGTGTGATGGCTGTTTTTGTGATCTTTAGTGTCTAGAACTGAGTTTTATTTTATTGCTTTGACAAATGTGTTAAAGACTCATAACCTCTTAGAACCAATCCTTTTATAACACCTAACTGCCTAAATGACACATTTGAAAACTGCTTTCTGACCCTGTAATGTAATGTAAACACATTCTCATTTAGCCTTTAGGATATTAGGGTTGGGTTACGTACAGTGAAGTACAGCTCCTTGCAATATATTAACAGCCCTTGAGCTATTTTGTGAAAGCTTCAAAGGTTTGATTGAGAACATTGGTAGAAAAACAGCAACAAGAAGATCAAGCATCATACAAGATATGTCATGAATAAGGTTGTAAAGGAGTTTGGATGCAGGGTTGGTAAAACCCTTTCTAAGCTTTAAAAATCTCAAGGAACACTTTTCAGTTCCCATTGTTGAAAAAAGCCATTTAAAGTTTCCCAAAAGCCATGAAGGGCACACAGCAAGTACATGTGGAAGAAGATAGCCTGGACAGTTTAGAGCAGAATTGATGTTTCTAGCCTCCAAGCCCAACACTGTGTGGCACAAAACCAACACTGCAGACACCATTCCCCTCTTGTGGTGGTAGCATCAGGCTGTGAGAATGCCTTTTTTTCAGGGACAACAGTGATGCTGGTCAGAGTTGATTGGAAGATGGATGGAGCTCATTGCAGTTACAGTGTTAGAGGTTACAAAAGACTAAGGAAATAATGTTAACACACTTTTTTGGTCAAATCTGAGCTTGAGCTATTTTGCAAAAACAAATGGACAAGTTTTTCAGTATTAAGATGTGCAAAGCTGAGAGAGTCATACCAACAGTGTTGTAGCTGTAATTGTAGAAAAATGTGGCAGTACAAAGCACCATCCCAGGGATGCTGTATAAGAGATACGACTTACTTTTCAGATTTTTATTTATGAAAAATTATGAAGACCATGTATCATTTCTCTTTAAAAATCCCAAAGAAAATGTAACAGTGTTGAAGTAAGTGTAAACAGATCTACTACAACATTTCAGCTGATGGTGCAAAACTGTAAACGATCGGTTAGGATCGAATTAGAATAGCAGTAGCTTGAAGGAAAAGAAAGTGCAGAAAAAAAACAAGTGTGACCTGGGTAGAATGGAGCGCCAAGAACTTTCTCACTGCGGTTGCTAAGATGCATAATAAAAACTCCACCCTTTCCCTAAAATACAAGTCCGTACATAAACCAAAGTACGTGCTGTCTCGGATTTGCCAAACCAGTTGTGTACAGTACAAAATGTAATAATTCTAAAAATGTTGAAGTCAAGGGAGTGCCTGGGACATGTTCTTCAATCCAAACTGTTTTCCCAGAAGATCTTTTGGCTTTGCTGACCTTTCTCTGTCTGGTATGCCTGACATAACTGATGAAAACACTACAGGAATCTGAGCCAAAGTAGATACATGGTGACACATGCTTAGCAAATGACTTTGGATTGTAACAGAGTCACAGGCTAGCACTGTGCCCCAACAGGTCGCTGGTAGTTTGAAAGAAATGAGTTAAGCTGCTTTTTGTAGCCTTTGCCATCACATGATCTGTCCTTTCTCTCAGCCACTCGTAATTATAGGGAATGTCTTTGAGGCTCTTCCATGGATCATAAAGCATTGTCATATTTAAATTATGTTTTGGGCTATGATGGACGCACATTTCACCACTCAAGTGGGTTTCTGAAAGGTTGCAGCTCTTCATTTGCCACAAATGGTCTTGCAGGGGAGCAACAGATGTGTCCTTTGTAGGCTCTAATAAATGCAGCTGAAACTTGTTTGCAGGATTTTGTTGACGTTCAAAATGGCGTGGACAGGATGTTGTTGTTGGAGCAAAGGGTAGAGAGGGCTCAGGGGTAAATAGATGTTCAACAGTTAGCGTCTGTCCTACTGCATCTGCGAATACCACGCGTTTTTTGTGCACACGAAAGGCGTTCTTGCGCAAACAGCTCCGGGGTGTTTTAGGCACATATGGTGAGGGTGGAGAAGAGTAGAGCTGTGAATAGCGAAGGCTTCGTTTATTTTCAGTTGGTGAACGAAGATGCTGTGTGGATTTAGGGGGCGCCATGATCAGTGGTTTATGATAAAGCTGGTGCTGACCCGGGTTCACTGCGAGATAGTGGTGAAGAATTCTGAAAAGATTCAAAAGGACCATAATTATAAAAACAGATTGGTATGAGTTTCTTATGGTCATATTTGTGTGAATACCATTAAAAAGGTACCGTGACCAAGCATAACAATATGACCACCTGTCTAATAATGCATTGGTTCCCTGACCCAATAAAGCATTTACAGCACAAGATGTTAGCAGAACCTTTAATTTCTCAAAATTGCAAAGTGGAGTCATCACTGACTTGGAATTGTAAGTACAGCAATTCCAAGAAAGACTTGATTGGATTCAAATTTTGGGAATTTTGGGACCAAGTCAAATAGAACACACCCAGCAGAGAATACCATTTAGGTATTTAGGTACACAACAAGGTAACATCCCCATGCATGTCAGTACCTATGTTTTCCCAGCAGAACTTTTCTCAAAGTATAACAGAGCCTCCGCTCACTTTCCTTCTTGCCAAAGTGAATCCTTATGCCATGTATCCCCAGGCAAGACACACACATACACACACTGTATGTATCTACGTAATGTAGGAGGAAATGTGATTCATCACATTTTGCGCTCCACATTAATCAGTGTGCATTGGCCATGACCTTGTCGCAGGTTCACTGCTGTTCCTTCCTTGCACACTTTTTGAAAGATAAAAAAGAACTGCAGACTGGGAACACCCCACATGGGCTGCAGTTTGCAAATGCTCTGACATATTTACCTAGCAATAATAATTTTAGTGAAACTAGCTCAAATCCTTCCGTAACTTTCAGTGAAACGTTTACTTGTTCCATTTATATCTCACCTAGTATCAGGTACCATGATGAAACAATAACCATTCCTTTACTTCCTTTTAGTGGTCTTAATGTTATGTCTGGCCTCTAAAGGTGTAAAACCTGACTTACCTTGAGCTAATCATTCTTCCACTGCAGATTTACACTCTTTCTTTCTACAGGTAGGAGACTTAGAACTAAGTCAGTTTGATCTGCAATTGAAAAAAAACAGTGAGTCAAAATATAAGATTGTGTGAAAGACAAGCATCCAACCAACAATGTGATTGCATTTTTAGTGTATGATAATATACTCACATGTTGTGAAGGACCATGTTGTTCTTCAGGTTGGTGAAATAGTAAAAATAAAGGTGAATGTGTAGGCTGTCTCTGTGTTGTCTGGGGTCTGTGTTTTGAGCTTGGGGAAGAAAAGGGAGCATGCTCTATGACATCACATCTGCCTGAAGCTATAGTTCAACCAACCAACTAAAGCTACTTTGTTGTTGTGTCCCCGCCTTCATAGGGCTGTCTACTGAGTTGTGTAGACTAAGATCTGTCCTTTTATGGAATCTTTCTGAGATTACATCATTGACTTGTTTTTCGTTTGTTTGTTTTGGGGGGGGGGGGGGCTAAAATACAGTTTAATTAATTTGAACTCTTCTTTTCAAAACAGATGGAAGTTGTAGTTTTTTAAATTGCCTTGAGACATCATTTTATCTATTATTTATTTATTTATCTACTTTTTATTCATCCAGGAAGAAAATCCATTGAGATTGGAAAATATATTTTATTTTATTTCTCCCTCAATTTGCCTGTTAGGAAATTTAAATGATGTCACCATGGACACAAAGTCAGTTCTAATGGTTCACATTGCCTTATGCATCGCTAAGAAAACTATCCTCCTGAACTGGAAAAATAAAAATGCTCTTAATATTAATCAGTATATAAATCTCTTGTTGGACCATATTGGTCTTGAGACGGCCTCTGGCTCCATATCTGATCAATCTCTCTAGGCTCCTTTGATCGGCTCCATCACCCAGTGGGGGTGGGGGGCACTTGGTTTTGTCATTTGGGACACTGTTGCTGATGTGGGGGTTTTGGGGTTGGAGGCGTCTGGGGGGGACCCCGGGGGTCTGGATCACTGGGCGGATGGGGCGCTGGACGTCGTGGCCGGCCTGGGGTTGGGCTTTGGGTGGTAACTCCTGATGGCTGCATGCGGTGCCTTAGGGCGGTTGCACTGGCGGACATGGGTTACTGGCCTGGTGGCCGTGCTGCGCCTGGGTAGGGTCTGGGGTGGGCCTGGGGATTCGGGGCGCGGGGGCGCCGCGAACCCCTAGCTGTGGTCCTGGCTGGGGGTCGGCCGGCGTGGGGTCTCTGTTGCCTGTGGGGGTCGGGGCCGGCCAGCGGCTGACATGTGCAGCCGCCTCTCTCTTTTTCTCTGGGCCGATTGTCATCGCCGGTCCCTGTATGGCGTCTCGCCTTGTATGCTGGTTGGGGCGCCTGGCTGCTGGTCGCGGCGGCTGGGTGCTGGGCTGCTGCGACTGCTGAAGGAGGAGCAGCTGCTCTCTCCAGATCCATTCACTTAATTTTATTTTCTGTTTGCTTTTCTTATTTTCTTTTCTTAATTTTTTCTTAGTTACTTTATCTACCCAGCCCCTGGAGTTTCTGTATTAGACCAGATCTCTTCTTGGATTACTTTTTTATGGACTTATCAACATGGTTTTTTGCTCAGCTGAGGATTTTGAAAAACTGCTCCACAGAATTGAGGGCATTGAAACGAAGCTACGTCGTCTGGAAATTAATTTTGATCTTCACGCTGATTATGGACAAAATGACACAACTTTACCGTTGAATACAAACAGGGAACAGCCTATCAGCCCGGTGTTACATCGATCTAACCGTGTCACAGAGACTCCCTACAGGCGTCTGAGCGGCAGAACTCCGCACTATAATGAAGACTGGCCAGCATTAAAACCCACGGAATCATCAACCCCAGCGATATATATATATCAGTGAATATCAGCAGCAGGAAACATAAACCGTTAACCACACGCTCTCATATTAAACAAAATCTCAAATTGATAACCTGTCAAAAGGTTCAGCTGCCCATCATCACAATACTTAAGTTAGCTTTATTAAACATTAGATCTCTATCCGGGAAGTCTTTTCTTATCAATGACTTCATCCCTGAGCATAATTTACACGCCCTTTTTTTATCAGAAACTTGGCTAGATGAAAATAACGAAACAACTTCATTAATAGAATCTAGTCCTCCAAATTACAATTTCTTAAGCGAGAACAGATAACACAGACGAGGTGGAGGTGTAGCCACCATCTTTCACAACTCAATGAACTTTAAAAAGGTAACTCTGGGCACGTTTGATTCTTTTGAATACCTAGCCACCCAGATAAATGAGCCTAACAAAGCGTTATTTCTAAGTTTATATAAACCACCAAAACTTAACTCTAACTTCTTTAATGATTTCAATGACCTTCTTTCTGTAATATGTATCGACTATGACCAACTAATCATCGTGGGGGACTTTAACATCCATACCGACAACCCCCAAGATAGACAAGCAAAAACATTAGATGATACTCTCCACAACTTCGGACTGATCCAGCATGTCAAACAACCAACACACAATAAAGGACACACTCTGGACTTAATTATCAGCAAAGGTTTAAATATTTCCGACATCTCTGTAATTAATATTGCATTATCTGACCATTTCTGTATTTTCTTTGAAAGTACCATCTCTGCTAAATTATCCAGCCACAGTAAGACCACTATAAAAAAGCGTTTTCTAGGGGACAGTTCAGTAGAAACCTTTAAACGTATTTATCCTTCCACCACATCCCCCTCATCTCCCAACCCAAACTCAGTGAATAAGTTGGTAGATAATTTCCTTGCGAAAATCTCAGACATCATGGATTCCATTGCTCCAACTAAAGTGAAAGTAGTCTCAGGTAGAAAAAAGTCTCTGTGGACAAGAAATCCACTGGTACGTAGTGAAAAAAGAGAGTGTTGACGAGCCGAGAGAAAATGGCAGAAAACTCGACTCCAGGTTCACTGTGAGATCTACAAAGAGAGACTGAATAGATATCAGCTAACTATAAAAGATGCTAGGGAATCGTTCTTTTCTGAAATCATCAACAGAAACATTAATAATGCACGGACTCTATTTGCAACAGTGGAAAGACTAACTAATCCTTTAGTGACAGTAGCCCCTGAACTAAATTCTACCAGGGCCTGCAATGAATTTGCCATCTTTTTCACTGAAAAGATTCTAACAATTAGATGGTCAATCTTTACCTCAATATCGAACCCACAACCAGTGCCATCCCCAATCAACAACAATGTAGAGAAAATGTCTGAATTCCACGAATTAAACCAGAACAGCCTTGAAAAAAATCATTATCCAATTAAGCTCCTCCTCCTGCTATCTTGATATCCTACCCACAGCTTTTCTAAAGAAGGTTCTTCCTGTTATTGGTTCTGATCTTGTTCAAATAGTGAACTCATCACTGCTATCAGGTGTCTTCCCTCATGCTTTAAAAACAGTAGTTATTACACCACTGCTAAAGAAGAAAAATCTGGACAACACGTTAATGCAGAACTACAGGCCGATCTCTAATCTTCCATTCATCAGTAAGATTATTGAAAATGCTGTGTTTCAGCAGTTAAATGGCTTCATAACAATGACAAACCGTTTTGATGTTTTTCAGTCTGGTTTCCGCGCTCACCACAGCACCGAGACTGTCCTCGTCAAAGTACTTAATGACATCCGCATAAATACAGACTGTGGAAGAACCAAAGTGCTGGTTCTGTTGGACCTCAGTGCAGCATTTGACACTGTTGATCATGATATTTTATTGGAACGACTGGAGAGCTGGGTCGGACTCTCTGGTACAGTACTTGGCTGGTTCGAGTCTTACCTAAAGAACAGGGACTTCTATGTTTCAATAGGAAACTTTTCATCAGAACGAACAGAAATCACATGTGGGGTGCCCCAGGGCTCCATCCTGGGGCCCCTCTTATTTAATGTCTACATGCTCCCACTAGGCAAGATTATAGCAACCAATAACATTAGCTATCATAACTACGCAGATGACACTCAACTCTACATTACAATGTCACCAGGTGACTCTGAACCCATTCAAACCCTAAATCAATGCATTGACCAAATAAATGAATGGATGTGCCATAACTTTCTCCAGCTGAATAGAAACAAAACTGAAGTGATTATTTTTGGACCCAAGGAGGAACGATCAAGAGTCAGCACACAGCTTCAATTAATACAGCTAGAAACTACTGATCAGGTTCGTAACCTAGGTGTAGTAATGGACTCAGACCTGAACCTCCAGGGTCACATAAAGGCAATAACAAGGTCAGCGTTCTATCACCTGAAGAACATCTCTAGGATTAAAGGACTGATTTTGCAACACGACCTAGAAAAACTCATCCATGCGTTTATCTTTAGTCGGATTGATTACTGCAACAGCATCTTCACAGTTCTGCCTAAAAAGTCAATCAGACAGCTGCAGCTGATCCAGAACGCTGCCGCTCGCGTCCTCACTAGAACCAGGAGAGTAGAGCACATCACCCCAGTTCTAAAGTCCTTACACTGGCTCCCTGTAGCTCAGAGAATAGACTTTAAAATACTTTTACTAGTTTATAAATCATTACATGGCTTAGCACCAAAATATGTTGAAGACCTGTTGTCATGGTACCAACCACCAAGACCACTCAGGTCCTCCAACTCTAGCCTACTAAACATCCCTAGACTCAGAACTAAACATCGAGAAGCAGCTTTCAGTTTTTATGCTCCCCTTATCTGGAACAGACTTCCTGACGAGTGTAGAGCTGCTGAAACTCTGAACTGCTTTAAATCGAGACTAAAAACCCATCTGTTTAGAATTGCCTTTGAGTAAATGCTTGATGTCATATGTATGAAATGTGTTCATGCTCTCCTTTTTAAGTTCTTCTCTTGCTTTATTGTGTATCATGTGTAATGTGTGTTTCTTTTATGTGTTTTTTTTAAAATCACCAAATCATGTAAAGCACCTTGAATTACCCTGCTGTTGAAAGTGTGCTATACAAATAAAATTGCCTTGCCTTATATGCACCAGCATGCTAACACACACACATAGATGTGGGGTCTCTGGTGTTTAAGGATATTTTTTTGGGCTGAGGTTATCATTACTAGAGCTTGATTAATCAGTACCATGAGTTTTTCTGTGACATTGTTGTTGTATTTTTATATCTATTTTTGTGTGATGTGGTTGTGTAATTCTTAGTTCACAATGTTTGGTTTGTTTTGTCAATGCTGCTTTTTCGTGTTTTGTTTTGTTTTTCCCCCTTTCTCTGCCGTCCTGTGGGTATGGAGGCAGACTTCAATGTCTTCCTGTGTTTTCTTTGTTCCCCTTCCTCTCTTGTATTTTCAACTCACCCTCTCTCTTGACTTTTTGTTTCCTACCTCTCTTCTTCATCTTCCTTCTTTCTTTTCCTTAATTTTCCGTCTCCGTGTCCATAACATCAGGAAATAAAAACCCCAACAATTCATAATAAAGATTTTTCACACATATATCAAGTGGAGTACTATAGCAAAAGCTGTACTGCTCCGCTTGTGAAAGTAAATCTGTTGGGCTTCTACTTGGTACTCAGAAACCAATTCTGAGCTCTACACTGCCAAACAGGACACGTTTATAAAAAAAAGAAAAAAAGAAAAAATATGTATATATTTTACAAGGTTGGCCTAGCCAAGATGAGAAGCAGCACAGTGTGCAACGTGTCAAACAGGCCAATATATTCAGAAGTGCAACACTGTATTACGTTATTCACGTTTACCACAAAAATGAATTTAGAAAATGTTACATTTAAAACAACTTCAAATTTCAGACATTTAAATGTTGCGCAATATCATTGCTGATATATGTTGTTAATTAGTGCTATCTAAATAACCTGAATTCCAATAAATGTCAAGTTTAAATTACTTTAAAGGTAAAGGTAAACGTTTTAAAAGAGTGCATTTAAAGGAAAGAAAAATGTGCTCTTGAACTTACCAGTTATGATTGTGGTACTACTAGTTCTTGTGCTTCATTCCAATTTGGGTTTTTTTTAGGGTTTTTTTTCTCTGTGTTGTAGAATTCCATTGGACTTGTAAATCGGGAACTATGTTGTAACTTAAAAACAGAAAGGATCTTTACCTCCTTGCTACAACGATTTTGCCTTGATCCTTGTGCATATAGCATTCTTTAGAACTCTCCTAAATAGTTTACACAAATTAGAAAAATTTATATATACCTGATCAGTTCTACATTTTTCTGTATACTCATTAACTCATCAGCACCATTACCAACTACCGTTTCTTTTATACTTTTTTGCATTTTTAGGCATTGCATAGTTTTTTGCCTTGTTTTATTTGTTTTATTTGCACTCAGCCTAGAAATCAAGCTGAAAAAGGTTCAAGTTAAGTCCAGTCAAGTTTATTTGTATAGTACATTTGAGCAATAACGCAGTTGAAAGTGCTTTACATGATTAAAAACGTAACATGATGAGCAAACAAAAAAAGGACATTACTGTGACAAAAATAACTGCAACCTAGACTTGAATTAATGATATTCCAGTGATTATTGATCAAAGGCAGCTCTAAACAAATGGGTTTTAGACTTTAATAATGAGAGTGTTTCAGAAGTTTTGCAGTTTTCTGGAAGTGTTCCAGATTAGAGGAGCATAAAAAACTGAATGTTGCTTCTCCATGTTTGGTTCTGATTCTGGGAATGGAGAGCAGACTTGAACAGGAAGAGGTTTCTTCTTGTGTACGTTTTGGATTAGAAGAGTAACTCTGCCTTCCCCTACTCCCCTTCTCGCGCAATGACTAGGCAAACATTACTTTGTTGTAAACTATAACTGAAAGATTACCTTTCCGCAGGATAACACCACTAACCAGAGCCAAAGCTGAATGGAATTTCTAAGATTTCTTAGTCCAGACATAAATCCAATTGTGAATCTGTGTCAAAACCTTTGCAAAGTACTGCAAAACTGTAGATTTCCTCAGCATTACAAACAATAGTGCTTTCCAAACTCTATTAAAAGTAATTTCCAAAATATATTCATTTTATTTATAGGGACTATTTGTGGTTACCTTGGACATAACAAACATATTTCTTTTGCAGAGTTGGCTATCGTCTGTTTCTATAGATCAAGAACAACTTGTCTTGAACTGGTTCTTGTTAGAGAAGCCAGTTTTCACTTATCAACCAATGAACTCCACCTAACGTTTTCTCACATGTTTCAAACCAGTCCATGATTAAGGTGAAACTGACTGATGCCACCAAAACAGGTCAGTGAAGTTATTGAACAAGCCATAGAAGTTAGCAATGTTATACTGCTTCCATGAGAGTGCATTTTCTTTAGCAATGTTCGGATGAGGGCTAATAATGCATTGACCTAACTTTACTCTCAACATGGCCCCGAGCATTTTAACCGCAAATGATAATTGTGGGCTCGTCCCAACCCGGTTCTGTAGATCAAACAGATATTATGCAGTGACAAACAATTACCGCTGCATATTTCAATGCGAGCAAAGAACAGGGTGGATACAAACTATGAACACTGCCAAATCCCTACTGGAAAGATGTAGATTTGTGTGAGGTGCAGTCAACCTAGGTGTCTCATCCAGCACCTTGAATTTCTTTCTCTCCCTGTGAGTTGGCCAATTTATCCATTAAGCGCAACTTACCTAGGATCAGTTTGCAGGAGGAGCTGTGTTGGCTTAAATTCTTGGAACTCACTCTTCTCAATCATATGTTCTCTCAGTTTTTGGCGGGAGACCAAGCTGAATGTCAGATGGGATCGATGCAGCATGTTCTTTGCCCCGAGAACGCCTCTCACTTTCAACACCCTGACAGTGTTCAGATACCTGAGGCTGGGTTATATGACAACACAGGTCTTATCAGGTCTTCTACAAATCAAAATGTCTACTTTGTTATTGTTGAAAGATAAGGTAACTTCCTAAATAGTTAGCAAATATTCCTGAGACAAGAATTGTAACTTATTTAATATATTAAAGCATAGGTATAAAAACGAACACAAATTTGTCTGAATGTTAACAGGGATATATCCCCTTATTGACATTTTTAAGCATATATTTCTTACAGTGCAGGTGATAGACTAGAAACTTGACTTATCACTTTTCTTCCCCCCGTTCCAAAAATGCCAAAGTTTTGGATTGTACAACCAATATTTAATATATCACAAGATTTTCCAAACTGAGCTGTGGATTGCTTGAGATAAAGTTAAACACAAGGGGACTACTAATAAATAAGTAGACTTCTGAAAGCATTAGTTGAAATGGATACTTTTTTTGTGGGTCACAATATGAATGAATACAAAAACACACCACACTTCTCAGATCCTTTATTTGTAAAGACTTTTGACAACCCTGTTTACATTCGATCTAGGGTAATGCACTACTCAGTGTTATTCTATCACATAAAATCCTCTTAAAATACATTGAAGTTTGTGTATGGAAACTTGAAAATGGCTAAAGGGGCATAAAAGAAAAGTTTAGTAACAGTTATTATGGAGAAAAAAGTACTCTAAACAGTAAAAAAACCCACAATTTTTTATTCTCCTGTATAATTTCTCAAAGTTGAAATATCTGGCATCAAAAGATGAACCGAAGATGATAGTCTATGCTTTCTATCTTCACACTAAGACTCTTCCAGTAGCCTTTTTACTTGTTTTCATATGAAGGGAATTGACTGACATCAGGTGGCTCAGAATTCTACTGAAAGGCTTTTATGTGGAGCTCACAGAAATGTCCATATGATGCCTGATTTGGCCCCCCTTCACTGGCCTCAAATTTATTTTAAAATTCACTTTAAAATCCCAATTCTGACTTTCAATTCCTTACATGGTTAACCCCCTCCTTACAGCTATCTGCTGTACAGCTTTACCCCCCAGTCCGCAGTTTGAGCTCTGGGAGACTCTCCCTGGTGAGGTGTTCCGGGTACATCCCACCAGGAGGAGACCCAGAGGAAGACCCAGGACACGGTGCAGGTATTATGTTTGTTATTCTCTGGGATGTCTTGGGAGTCCCCAAGAGGAGCTGGCCCAAGTGACTAAGGAGAGGGAAGTCTGGGCTTCTCTGCTTTGGCTGTTGGGTAATTCTGAAGGAGCTATTGATCCAAAACCTTAATGGGAGTGTATGATAAGTGGAAAACTACTAGTACTCCAGAAATATGGTTCTAATGGAAGATTGGCAGAAAGAAA
Organism: Valencia hispanica; assembly: GCA_963556495.2. Taxonomy (NCBI): domain Eukaryota; kingdom Metazoa; phylum Chordata; class Actinopteri; order Cyprinodontiformes; family Valenciidae; genus Valencia; species Valencia hispanica. Next base: position 10,724,729 of record OY747717.1, on the reverse strand, counting down.
GCCATCATAGCCACAAGAAATCCTGTTTGCCACAAGGCAAATGTGAGAGAAAGTCACAATTGACTTATGACTGCCTCTAATCTATCTATCGTTACCAAGCCAAACAGTAATTTAGTCAATGAAATTGTGTAATTATTTCCAGGCCAATTTATCAACAGCGTGTGGGTAATGGCGTTTATTTAAATATTGCAATGTTTTGGTTTGGAATAACGTTACAACTAGAAGAGCACTCAGGAAGCACAGTTCTGACCCCCCTCATTTCAGTTGTGATCTGATTGTAACTTTTTGAGATTCCTTGAGATTCCTTGACCGTGAAAACATATGTTTAGTAGCTGAATTCAAGCCGATATTGTTATTAGTTCAGTAGTTATTCATAAAAATCACATATTCAGTAATAGCAGTTTTTAGATCAACCCCAAATTCTAATCACTTGTTGCAGGTCCCATTGCAAACATCTCCTAAAAATGTCATCAAGATCCACCAATATATTTTTGAGTTATGTGCTAACAGACAGACAGACACACAGACAAACCTTGGGCAAAAACATAACCTCCTTAGGGGAGGTAATAACAACATGCTTTTTAAATGTTTTGCAACTTAAGTAATCTACAACCTCACCCTCTTCCATTCCCTCACTGATTCTCACTGCTGAAAAGCATGATACACATACCAATCCACAAGTGTGTCTGCTCCATGTTGATTCAGTTCAGTCAGTCAGACAGACAGCATACCTCATTTACTGCAGTTTTTACAGCATTTGTCAGTGCACATCCGCTATCTGTCTGTCTAGAGTTCTTCTTTGGTGATGTTTTTGTTTTACATCACCGATTTCTGTTTCACACAGTTGTTTTCCCCCACTTGGAGGAGACCCTGAGGCAAACACAGAACATGTTGGAGGGATTATGTTTTCCTCCTGGCCTGGGAAGATTGTGGAATCACCCAAAATGAGCTAAAGGATGTCGCTGGTGAGAGGAATGTCTGGGTTTCCATTCTGGACCTGTTACCCCAGTGATTCAATCCAACAGTGGAAGACAATGGATGACTGGGCATTATATGTATTGCTAATATCTGTAACAATGCTTACAGTCGCGATTGAATATGTATATGTGGAATGTCATATAGTAGAAGTATATATGTAGTGTAGAACTATTTGGGTGGAGTTTTTTTAAGAAAAGCAATGTATTTAGATCTATGTCAACTTATATGTAAATTTCATTTAAATAAAAAAAAGTTATTTCACTTATTTTAATATTTAATATTTTAGACTACATGCAAACAGCTGTGTGTGGTGGAATTCATGTTATATCACTCTAAATAAAAAAACACCCCCTCATTAAAACATGGCAGTGGTAATATCATGATATGGGGTGCTTTTCTTCATCAGGTAAAGGAAACTATTCAGAACTTCATGGGTAGATGGGTTGAGGGAAATGGAAGAGCTCTTGTTAGGAGCTGCAGAAAACTGTATGCTGGGGCAGAGCTTCACTGCATGACAACAACCGTACAGCAAACAAGAGCTGCAATAAAACGGATTAGATAAAAGTATCTATTCATCTGTTAGAATGATCCATTCAAAATCAATACCTAAATTGATTTGGGTTGACCTCCAGTTACAGAAACAATGAAATGATCTTGAATAGAAAAAATTGTACCTCTTTGAGCATGGCTTTTACATTTAGTTGATTCCAGCTTATTTTAATTGATCAGAGTATCAGTTACAATGGACGCAAAGGAATCACATGGCATGAAAGATTTGCAATAAACCCATTTTTTTATCTTAAGTCATGATTCATTTCAACATTTGATATTCCTGTTTGCATTGTACTTTGACTTTTACTCACCAGTGGCAACACTCACCACCTCTGTCTCGTTCTTCTTTTCACACTTGTTTTTTCTTGTCCTTTCTCAATTTAATTAAGTATGACGAACTACCCTATGCTTGAGGACAACCGATCAAGTTCAAGACACCTTTCAAGCTCGGACATGAATGTAGAAGCTCTTCTATGCAACAGCAGCAATTAATGGATTAGTTTTAGATCACCTACACTGATCCGTGCCCTAATGTGAACTCTGACCAAACTGTTATGCAAGGTACAGTATTTCCACAAACATGTACATTTATGGTCCTTTGTTGTTCCTTCTGCTCTCGGCATATGACTACAATAATATAACAGGTAGGTCTCTTTATCCTTCATGGCTTTTAAAGTTTAGAAATATATTTCTAAACGTTAAAACCCATGAAGGAAAACAATCACTAAAGCACAGAGATTCGGTCACAAAAAGCGATAACGTGTTCACGCAATGGCAGTGCTCAATGGGATTTTAAAAAAAAGTTAGCTAGCACAAGACCCACCTGCTCTGTAAAACTGCCCTAACACGCCTACAAAATATTATTTCTATAACAAGCACAAAATACAATCCTGCTCAATATGAAATTAATACAAAAAACAGGCTTGGGTAAAAAGAAAATGTTCGCTTACCTTTCTCGACGACGGGAAAACGACAGTTGTTCGCCAAAATCGACAAGTTTGGAAATTTCAGAGGTGTTGCGCATGTGCAGTCTGTAACGTCTCCGTCTTTTTCTTCTTTAAGATTTCAAGGCGGCTGGAATTGCATTACTGACACCCTCTGGATGTAAGAGGTATTGCAATCCTAACTGACCTAACGTAAATAACTTGTGGTTAAACAACATATTAATATTTTTTACAGATAACAAGAGACACAATTACGTGGCCTTTATTAGAAAAATATGTTTAACTTTAACAAAAACAAGTATTTTAAGTAAAGTGAAAATAAAAAATAAATATAACTTGAACAACACCTCTTATTCACTTTTTTGAGTGTAATGCTATAACCATTTCCAGATTTGTGGCATCAAAAATTACTTTTCTTATGCAACTGATGATGCCTTTCATCCAGATCAGCAAACTCCAAAAATAATAGGTGTTTGTATAGGTGTTCAAACTTGTTAATGATCAGTTAAGTTGTCAGATGACTCTGACACTAGGGATCTTTCCATCAACCCAGCTTCCTTGCCAACAGTTTTTTATATTTCCCCTGCCTAAAGCACTGGCTCTGGTACAAATTTAAAGGAGAGGAAACTTCATTAGCTCCGGTTTGTTGAAAAGATTGATATGTTTATGAAATGGGGTTGGTTTCTGTAGATCTATGTTTCTCAAACGGTGGTACAGGTTCCATTGATTGTTTTTTTTTTTTTTTTTTATGCAGTGGCAAGTAAACTTATTAAACTGTGTTTATTGTGGATTCATTTAATTTTTAATTGCTTACTTACTGAAAATAATGTGTAGCTCTCTCACATTCAATTTAAATACAAATTTGCATAGTGTACACTCATTTTATATATATTTAAACAAAATAATACGTCTTCACAAATTTGTCTTCAAACCATATAATATGAAATTGCTATCTGTTCTAAATCAGCTGCGGAGTGCTCCTTGCAAAATTTTTGAGTTTTTGTTGTTTTTGTTGATTTTATGCTCTGAAATGGCTTTGACACTTCTGGGGAAATACATGAATAAACTCCAAACAATTGCATCTTCAAAGCCTTAAATGTATTTTTTGGGGTTAAAAGAAAAAAATGCCCCAATAAACTTCAAAGTCAAAAATTTTCCACTTGCAGAATAATTAGGATTAGGAAAATGAAGAAGCCAGCTGTTGCACGTTTCTGAGGTTAGGGGTGCAAACTGTAACCCCATCCCCCCCACCACGGAGTGAAAGACAATAACAGCCTGCAGGACCTCTATCAGTCCTTCAGTACAGCAGGGAAGGAATGAACGAGGAGCACCCTCCTGCGGGTTGAGAAGGGAGTATGTCTCTTCACTGACAACAGGCTCAATAGAATTTAAGTAACAAGGCTTGAGGTGCTTCGTCTAATTAACTAGTCTTAGATAGTGCTGGAACAAAATTGTAATTTTCCATTAACAGATGCCTGTGAAAACCCAGCAAATTTTGCCTAATTACAATTTATTTTCCATTATCTGCTCTCAGGAACATTTTCATTAAAAATGTGAGGCAATTTCTCCAATTTTTCCTAGTAAGATGTTCAGTGGGCATTTTCTTCATGTTTTGGTATGAACAGGGCACACTTTGACCTCCCTGTATTCTTAAAAATCTGTTGAAATCATGCTGCTGCAATGACTATATCTGTCTGTCTGTCTGTCTGTCTGTCTGTCTGTCTGTCTGTCTGTCTGTCTGTCTGTCTATCGGCCTGCCTGCCTGCCTGTCTGTCTGCCTGCCTGTCTGTCTGTCTGTCTTAAATTGAAACCAAGGTGCACACCGAACCGGGTTTTTTGGCCAACCGTTACACCCCTAATATATATAGTGACTCAGTATACCAAATTGTGTGCTCCTTGGTTTCAGTTATACAGTTTGGCTCATTTTTGGTTTCTCAGGGAACAAAGTAAAAATAAAATTTCTCTGTAAAGACATTTACAATCCAACTGTAAATGCAGTAAATTCCCCAATAAATTGTTCTCAAACAACATAAAAATGTATATGATAAAATGTGAAAATAAATAAATAATAGACAACATTTTCAATGTTTTCTTTTTAGGAAACTGTAACATCAATACCTTGGCTTTCTGCCAGAGTCAAGACAATCTGGGATATGAGACAAGACAATCTGTTACCTGAGCCAGCTCACAGGATGTTGCAGGAGCTGTTGTTTCCAACTCTGGAATTTCTCTTGGTTTCATGTGTTTTTATTTGGCCTTTTATACCCTTTTGTATGCATGAAGACAAAAAAATGATTTTAGATAAATAACTATTTTAGAATTTGTGTGGGACAATGTCGTGGGGGTGGTGATCCTTCCTTTCAGAGTCCAGCTGCTGCTGCAAAACAATGCAAACGTCACTGTCTAATTCCTGGAAGAAACATTTAAGAAACACAACTTAGGGCAACTTAGCGGTGTCCTTCGGCTCAGTAACATCTGCAGTTGCTAACAGTAACCGACGGTAACGGAAGTTGGTAACCTATTAACATGAAAACGCGTTGCTCTGTAACACTGGGAAGCCAACCTGTTCCCAAACAGGAAGCTTTAACAACAGAAACATTAAAGTTCTTACTCTCCCTTGGAAGAGTCACTGGCCACAACTTCTGCTGGCCAGAGGCTAGACTAGCAGGAGGTTCATATGCCTGGTGCCATACCAGTGTATATATTGTATTTGATTATTTTTGCCTTGCTTTCTCATTATCAAAATGACTATTATTTATTTACAAACTTAGGAAGAAAGTTAATTTAAACTACTCTCAAAACCAAGACCAATGTTCAGATTTTCATTCTTGTTTCATGAAAAGCCAACCTTAACCTCGTTGTTGGCACATTATTCTATGATTTCATTTTAGCTGGAGGTGTGTTGCGTAGGTAGATGGTTCATAAGCTACCCCCCAAACACAGTATGAGTCATCTAGTTGTCAGCATATTGTTTGAACTATTTAACCTTTGCTAATGCTCAGCTCAAACCTTTTTTATGTCCCATGTTTTTCTCAGAAAGACAATAGCTTTCAGCATTATGGAAATTAAAGTTGGCCTAGCTTCAGCAGTTGGATCAATAAGAAGTGACTCACTATACTAAAATTACTTTGCAAATATACAGCAGTTGGTCTTTGCTTTAGAAAGACCTGATGATAGCATTCATCCCCATATGGTGTATGTGTTAAGGTTTATACAGATACTGTGGATAGGCAGTTTTTTTTCTACAGCACCTGGTATTTACACCCCTTGCACCATTCAGATTTTCAATTCAATTATGTTTATTTAATTCACAACAAATATCATCTCAAGGCAATTTACAAAGAAATACTTAAGCTATGGACAGAAAAAACATTATTCCAATCAGGCTGACAGATTTAACATCCATTACCTACATTGCAATTGTATCCTAGTTATTATAAAACGCAGTTTAATGTAGTTTATTAAAATGGTAAAAAAAAAAAAAAAGGTTTTTAAGGAAACCCAACCCATTGCATCAGGTTACTGACTTGCAGCTATCACTTCTCCTGAATGAGCAAATAGAGACAGTGGAAGCAGAGTGCATTGATTTGTTAACTTTGCCGGAATTCCTTATGTTGAGCATGCATACAGCAGAAAAAGAAAGTCCCCTTCAAGGGGAAGAAACCTGAGTGGCCATCTGCCTCAGCCAATGTTGTAACCACAAATTGCAATGTGTTTTATTGGGATTTTATGTGATAGACCAAAACAAGGTATAGCACACTTGTGAAGTGGAAAGAGGAGGATACATGGGTTCCAGATTTTTGTTTTTCATTAATAAAATCTGAAAAGTGTGTTGTACACTTGTATTGAAACTTTTTCTTTTTAAATGAGTGGAGGGGGCTTTGTTTTTGTTTTTTTTAAGGACCTAATAAAATGTTTTCAATGCAACTATAGTAGTGAGTCTGTCCTTACAGGCTTTGCACACTTGTCACATATTATTAGTTTGATTGTGGTCTGGAATTTCAATGAACCATTTGCAGCCTGTGTTAACATATTTCTTCCTGGATCGCTCGGTTTTCACTTTCAGTCATCTTCCCATCAACTCTGACCAGCTCTCTGACTTGTTTGGTGTGTTCATTGGTATTCATGATGTTTGTTCTCTAATGTGCCCCTAAAATCCTCCGAGCCATTCAAAGAACAGTTGGTGTCACACTGAAATTAAACTACACACAGTTGGAATATATTTGCTGATATTGGAACAGTAAAATATATTGAAGTTTGTGGTTGTTGTGTGACAAAATGTGTAAGGGATTAAGGGGAGTAAATACTTTTGCCAGATATGATGCCCAAACAATTAAGACAAAAAATACAAGTAGCAGAGCTGGAACAAAGTCTCTAATTTGTCATGAGTTTGTGAAATCTCTTTAAGAGAGTCTCTAAACATCTAAAGCCTTTTTTTGTGACGGTTTCTTTCTGATAACTGAGAGTGAAAAAAAATATATTTTTTTGCTGCCTTGGTTTACAATTTTATTTTCTGACATATCTCCAAATGTTTGCTATTTTCTGCCTGTTTGATGCTTATATCATTATCATCCTTTGCACATTTTAAAGAAGAAGCCCCAACAGGATTAGTATTATATGGCTGATTATAGAAGTAAATAGAGAATCATGTTGTACTTCAGATTTTTTTGCATATTTGTGTATAACAGCTTTACATAATAACCCTGTTAGTGTTTCTGTTTGCTTTTTAGTATAAGTAAAAGTTCAAAAGGCCACATAAATCTGTCTCTCAGCTTAGTTTATTAAGAAAATAAAACAGGGAATTTGGGCTTGATGCCATTTTTAACACTCTTGTCCGCTGTGCCTTGCAAAAGTAGTCACACCCCTCAACCTTTTTGTTCTAATTCTGTAAGATTAAGACCACAAACCTCAGTGTATATATGTTATAAACCAACACAAACACAAAGTAGCACATATGATTCTAAAGTGGAAGCAACATTATTTGTCTTTTTGCAAATGAAGCTCTAAAAGTCTGATGGGCATTTGTTTTCAATCAATTTTCTCTGATATTTCTAAAAAGAAAAAAACATACAGTGCAACCAATTGTCACTGTCATGATGATTTAGGTGGGGCACAGCAACTCAACACCTAATAGCAGTAACCAATTATTCTGTGATGCATACAATCTGACTTTGATCAATAATATTGATTGCTATTTTATGTGATTATTTTAATATTGATTCCAAATTGAATAAACCACATAAAATGGCACACATCTACACAACAAACGCAATTTTATGTAAATGTTATTGAGGAATGGAACCTTTTTCATAGTCTACATGAAATTCAAATAAAGGGTCACTCACCAGTGTTGTTCTTGAAAAAAGAAACAGTTCCTTCATAAGGGCAAACTTTTCAATACCTGTATAATCGTTCATATAATCCCCTTTAAATCTATAATAATCTAGGGTTCTATCACATCTTTTAAAGTCCCTGAACAATGTTAAAATCCACTGGCTGGTGACGTCCCAAATGTTTAATTTCAAATTTTTGCTCAAGAGGCAACGTGCTAAAATTAGACTTCATCAAAAAATCGACTTCATTCTTTTTTCTTTTTTTTCCTTAGTAGCCAGCAAGGATATTAGATGGCTGCACCCTTCTGTCCAATAGATTGTAAACGTCATGTGTATTATTCCGATATTTTAATATGATTTATGCTGCACAACCAACTTTCGCATTCGCCCCCAAAAAACAGCATCATGAAGACCAATAAACACTCCAGATTAGTTATGTATAAACCGGAGGAGAAATTTAAAGCAGGGTTAGATTATAAAAATCTTTGAATATCTCACAGAGATGTCCACAATCAGAAAAATAGAATTAGGATTAGTCAAGTGTAAACCCACCAATACAACAGCTGATAGTCATACCCTCCGTAAAGCTGGCCCTTTGTTGAAAGTGGCAAGAAGAAACGCATTGTTGTTAAAAGCCATAGAAACTTCGAGTTGCAGTTTACCACACACCATATGGGGGACATAATGCTGGGGGGGATGTCTTCTGCAGCGACAGAGAAGCTGGTTAGAGCTGATTAGAAGATGCAGGAGTAAATATGGTTGAATCGTTTCAGAAAACCTGTTAGAAGCCTGAAAGACTTGAGACTGTTGCAGATATTCAGCAGGACATCCACCCTAAACATGCAGCCAGACATAAAATGAAAGGGTTTAGTTCAAAGTGTGTTCATGTGTTAGAAGGACTCTAATTGAGAATTTTGTGGCAAGACTTGAAATCTAATTTTCACAGACACTTTCCATCCAAACTGACTAAGTTTGAGAAATTTTTCAAAGAGAAATGGGCAAAAATTTCAGTCTTGAGATGTGCAAAACTGGTTTAAAAAAAACACATTTTCCAAAGGATTTGCATTGAATAATTTTTCTACAATGTGTAATATGAATATTGATTAACATCTTCCTTAATGTTTATACAATTAAATGGAAAGTTAGTTGTTAAGCTTTGACACCAGCCTATCACAAGCTGTCAGTTTATTTAAAATCACAGTAAACTGCAATGGAATAGAACTGACATTAGTATTTTTTAGGTCTGTAAAAATGAACGCATTAAAGCGGGTTGATTAATTTGTAGAATTAACCCAATTTATTTTTTTTAAACACAATTAACGCATGCACAAGATGACCCGCCCTGTTGATCCTACAATTCAGCCCGCGCAGCACAGCGTGGCAGACTGCCTCGACGGTTCCATGTGAACATCTCTTTGTCGCAGGCCAGATAGAGGGATTATCGGTCTATGCGTCTCCCTGCTCTACTGCTCGTTTAGTCTCCAGAAAGAGACACAATCAGGTATCGTAAACAATCAAAAGTAGCCACTGGAACCAGCAGATTATTAAAAATGCAACAATCTGCAATTATAACTTCACATCATGTAAGCCTTGGTAACAAACAAGCTAACCAACACTGCTGCTGCAAGATAACCTCAAATAATAACAGTGGGAACTGGAGTTACGTACTGTAAAGGTTTGGGTTTGATTTACACTGAAAATTGTAGTTTTTCAGTCATATTTAGGAATGGATATCTTGCTATAGTTTAATTGCCTTGTTGTTATATGATTGCACTGAAATACAGCCTGATCTTCTATTTCTGGGCATCCAATTTGAGGAGTTATGAGAGGTGCCTGGGTGAATCTGTTTTTCTTGTTATGTGAAAGTGAGAAATAAAGCAACAGCTTTTTCACCAATGATGCATTTAAAGTCCCAATTTTAGAGGACGTGTAATTTTCAAGGTGACTTAACTTTAGAGAGTTCCATGCCTAATTCCCACAGAAGTTGGAGGTGGGAACAGTAAAGTCAAGTGAATCAAGACTAATGTTCCAACAAAGAGAATGACTTTAAAGCAACATTTTTAAGAAAGATATCAGGTTTATAAAATGAATCTCTTGAGCCCTATTATTGAATGATGAAAAGTGAAATAGCCCTCTACATTAATTGTCACACTGGGTAAAGGCCATAAAACAAATTAACATTTTATATAGTATTATAGTCTCACACAAAACATCCAGTGGTTCTTTAATAGTGAGCTATGGAGATATATATGGTGGCAAAATAAACTTTTTCAGTCTTGATTTTCTCAGTTCCAGATTTTTGAAACATTTTAATAATTTGCCTGACTGTGTATATGGGCAAGTTTAGGCCAGTAATCTATGATCGTGTAGTCATTTCATTACTAGTGAAGAGGTAAGGGTGCAGCTAAGTTACACATATTTACCAGGTATGTGAGTAAATGTGGAGGTTGTTGAATCTGCTGCAGCTATATATTGACCAATTTTGCTAAATGCTTTTATTATCCAAAGTGTGGGTTGCAGGCATCATCTTTCACATGCAGTCCTTTGCAGCTCCACTTGATGGCAGTGGAGCATCAGTACTAATAACTCCAAGCCAGTCCTGGTAACTCAGCATAGTTTAGTTCCCACACAAAACGATAGCACAATAAAAAACTGTGCAGCACAACCAGCCTGGCCAGTAGCCCACAGGTGTGTTTATGGGCTTGGCATCAGTTTGGGCAGCCTGATCGAGTCTCTGAAATACTTTCCATAAATGCAAGCGCTCCTTTAACCTTGGAAAGATATAGGCACGCAATGTATGCTGCTGTGACAGCTGGAGTATGTTCTCGGACAAGAGGTTCATATATTGTGTATTTGCAGGTAATGAAGTTCTCCAGATGTGAAAGGAATCTTTACTAAAGCATATTCATTTAAAACTGAAAGGAGAACATTTCATGCGACCATATTATGCTCTTCAGAACAATAAAGTAGGATATGTGGATATCAAATGGTACTTAAGTAAAATTTGCAGTCACATGTCACAAAGTACATACTGTAAGCAACTATTTACAGTGTGTATTGCAGGAAAGTAAGCTCCCATGTTGTTCAAACAACTGGAGGTAAATAATGGCTACAATGTTCACTGGAGCAGCAGGACGAATGAAAATTCTCGAGCACTATTTCTCATTTTGACCCATTTTAGAACAGCTCCACACACCACACTGACCTTCAGAGAACGAATTGGGATGGCTTATTTCCTACAATACATGTTATAATCTCATAGGCATTGCCTGATTGAGGCCTCAAGCAATCCAATAAGTTCACCGGTGTTAACTGTAATAATCTCCATTTTCTGTGTGTATTTATCTGCATACAAAAATAACATTAGTTACTCCTAATGCAAAGTTTTGGGTCGAGTTCTTAATATACCTTCAGTATGTAAAAATTGTCTTTCTAGGTTTTTCAGACTATCTTGTATAAACCTTCTCATTTTTTAATGCACTGTAAACATTTAAGGTTTTGGGGAATAAGAAGGGATTCCTTATGTTGCTTACCATAAATTTAATATTTTTTTTAAGTATTATTCCTTAATTCATTATATTTTTATGACAGATAAGCACGGAGCAGGCTTCTCTTGGTCATTGACAATTTCCAGTTTTCTTTGAGGTCTGATCTGCCAATTCCAATGTTGACTAAGTCGATTTTTTTTAGGTATATATTAATCATAAAATAGCTAAATGTGCTGCAGGTTCATTGATAAGCATAGCCATTTTGAATCCATCATAAAATGAAGAGAATCAAAAGATTATGTCTATCTATATATCAAAGCATATCCCTAACCTTGTTTTGTTCTTTGTTAAAGTAAAAAAAGAGCTTTAAATTACATTGTTGATCTGTTAATGAGCTGCTACTTTTCATAGCATTCACTGTACCTTGCAAAACGTTTCCTACCCCTTTAACCTTTTCACATTTTGTCATCTTTCCAGCACAAACATCTATGGAATACAGAATCACAAAGCACTGCATAATTGTGAAATGAAAGGAAAAAGCATTTTTATTTTCACCAACAAACATCTAATAAACAGGTGTGACATGCATTTTCATTTAGGCCCTTTTACTCAGATGCCACTAAGTACAAACCAGGACAATCAGCTACCTTCAGAAGTAATTTAATTAGTCATTCAAATTCAGCATTATCTTTTATGGAAATCAACAGCTTGAGGGAGAAATCTTTTCACAGGACAACTATCAGTTGCTCATGCACCGATTATTGGGTAGTCTTAAAATAATCCTAACAGAAATTCCTGCCATGTGGGGTGTGTTTAGAGCACTTGATCTGCTCGGAAGGATGTCGGGACTGCAAGTCGGGGATATTCAACATGTTGGATTGTCTTGGCCCAAAATCGCAGCATGTGTGGTGTGTTGAGAGGACAAATGAGCCTGCAGCCTGTTGAACGTGGCATGTAGCCAATCAGAAAGCAAGGTGATGGGCAGTAATACACCTCGAAGGCGTTGATTATTATTTCCAAGTGTCGGCTCACTTGACTGCAGTTCACAAACGCACAGAACGAAAGATCTGTCAGAGTGTGTGTAATGATGTTTCCCAGTGAAAAAAAGCAAACAATAATTTAATAATTCACCTCCATATCTTTGTGTAAGCAAGTAGAGCCCCTGCTTCTTCTGTGTCCACTCCTTTATGCAATGCCAGGATTTTATTTTTTGTTGTTGTTAAAACTAGTACACAAACTATAAAAAATGGCTCATCCCCTGCATCCATATTTATTTACTCCTTTAACTTAAGTCAAGTTTTATATCATGAGGTTTAGTGAGATTTCCTGTCTGAGCTTTGAATGTTTGTAAGTAAAATCGGTTTGGGTGTGGTGTCTCGTCATTGCCGTGATTTTTCTATCGCCCTGTGTGTGGTCCGAAACCCTTGTGACAATTTAAAATCCTGCCATAGGGACCTGGCCTTATCTCACACTTTCTCATATTCATTCATGAGGCTATATATTGTGGAAACTAACACAGCAAAACTCCTTAAAAAATAAGATCACCAAGACAAAACATGGTGGTGACAGCATCATGCTGTGAAGCTTTTCATCAGCAGGAATAGAAAACATGGTCAGATTTGATAGGGAGATGGTTGGAGCTAAATACAGGGCGTAAACTGGAAGAAAGCCAGTGAAAAGCTGCGAAGAATGCTACTAGGACAAAGGTTTTACATTTTAGCAGGAAAAGACTCTAAACATATAGCATGAGCTACAATGGAATGGTTTAGATCTAATATATCAATCAATTATTTATAAAGGGCTTTCCGTACTAACATTGCAACTCAAAGTGCTTTACAGAATAAAATTACTCCTCATAAACCACATTCCCATCCCTCCCCCACAGATTTAAACGCATGATAACAATTATGCCCCCTCCCCCCAACCCAACTCCCATGCATCCACACATTTAAGAGCAACAAAAAAAGGACATATATATATATATATATATATATATAAAAAAAAAAAAAAAAAAAATATAAATATATATATATATATATATATATATATATATATATATATATATATATATATATATATATATATATATATATGCATGTGTTAGAGTGGTTCACTCCAACTCCAGCTTTAAATCAAACTTATAATTTGTAGCAAATCTGTAAAAAATTCCTGTAAACAGACGATTTTCATCCAATCTAAAAAAAAGGACAATATTGTACAGTTTACCCTCCGCCTCGCAATATTGCTATGCAGATAAAATCCCAATGAAACACATTTATTCTGTGTTTGCTGCATGACAATGTCATGATCCACAGCTGTCTGTGGTTTTAACTTGTCTTTGTGTTGAAGTCATTTTAGTGTTGTCATTAGCGTTTCTCGATATTAGTGCTGCACTTGGTGTTGATTTTATTAGTAACTGTCCTATTTTGTGTATTTTAGTTTAGACTCCTATGGTATTAGTACTTAGCTTTTGGTGAGTTAGTTTCTTCTGTGCCCATTATCCTCAGTTCTCCCCCAGCTGATCCGAACTCTGTTGACTGTACTCAGCTACTGTAATTTGCAAGCCACAATCCCATCTCCATAGTATTTGAGCTTTTTCGTTTCTTTCTTCCACCACTGGATCCCACTGTTGCACTTGTCCTGGTTCCCGTGTTGATGTTCCTCCTGTCTTTCATTTAGTTTCCCCCCCGTATTAAATCATTCATTACACTGTATATAAGGGAACTGATAAATGATTTAAGCTCAAGAGAACCAGACATTTGTAGATAGTCTATCAAATCATTAACCCAATTTTCAACAACCCTTAAAGTAAAAACTCAGCCAGTCATCTCAAGGGTGTAAATCATGAACTGTAACGCCTCTGTAACTGTAAACATGCTCCAGAATGATGGAAGCAGCTGTGCACATGAATGTTTGAAGAGGTAATGCAATCTGTTGAACTAATGCGTTTGATGTTAGTGTTCTGCATGTCACGTTGAGTAAAGCATCTTTTGCCTCAAAAAGATACAACAATCTAGTTTCAGCTGAATAGAGCTAAATAATTCCTTTCTTCCTCATTCTTGGCAAAGCTTTTTGATCTCAAGCTCTTTATTTTTCTCACCTTCATTCTTCCTATTAATCTTTAATTTTTACATTTGGAAAAAATAATTCAGCAGTTCACAGTATATTATTTTAAATATAAAGGTATTGAATGGTATTACAACTAATGATCGAAATGATAAACAACCAGTAACCAGTTATTCATATGTGATTTATTATAAAATTATAAAAAAATTTATATATATATATATGTATATATATATATATATATATATATATATATATATATATATATATATATATTGTATGTATGGAGGACATATTTTGTCACATCTCTCCACCATCATGATCCCAGTGCATTTTAAGTTTTGTTATCATAAATGTTTGTTGTCATGTTTTCAGCCTTTCTCCCTAACCCTTTGTTCCTAGTTGACAAATAATTCATTTGACAATGACAGCTTCTGTGACAAAAAAATTGGTTAAAATCCAACAGGATTTAATTTTGGCTGTTTTCAAAAGGTAAGGCTACTTGGGTAACTATCCAGCAATAAGAAGTGCATGCTGGTTTTCACAGGTGGAGGACATGTGTTTTAGTGGAGATTTTTTCTATGGCAACTGAATGCTGTTGTACATATGCCAAATATATTACAATAAAGACAATATTCCATAATAGACAGGTTACATTCGACAACAAAATGGAGATGTTTAGCAAGGCATACGGAGTTGCAATAATTGGTAAAAACACTGCCAATTTGGCAGCAGATACTCCACCAAATCAATAAAAAAGGCATAAATGCTAAAACTAGTGTCATTGCCTGAGATACCAGAGTGTTTTGTAAGGCTAATAACTAAAGAATAGATTTGCTACTGTACCAGCAGCTCTTCTTTTTGTTTTGTTTTGCATGGTGAGCTAAACTCTTGTCTAGATTCCAACAGTTTTATACCTCATCTCAGGATAAAAGAAACCATCTGTCTTTGATAACTTGTCATGTTGAATACTACTCTTACTCAGATTTAGTATTTTTGCAGTAGAATGTTCACACTTCAAGTTTCTGGTTTGAGGAATTCTCCATACATTTTTTTCTAATCTGTCTGTCTGTCTCTCTGTAACTTTTTATTTTTTTTCGACTAAATCTACCACACATCCAGTCAACTAAAGCTAACTGTGTACACATACATTGTAACAAAACTGAATTAGATTTTTTTTGTCATTAGACTACGACTAAAATTCAGATAAAAAGTGCTGTCAAATGTAACACTGGTCCACATCATTCATAGTAACCAGCAGCTGTACAGGCCGAAGTAATGGCAGAAGTAATCACTAACCACAGAAGTCTGATGTGCAGCTATACATCGTAAGTATAGTAGCAGCTGTAAATAATACATCCAGTTATCCAGGGAAAAGCCTTAAATGCAAGATGTATCTGATTCATGCAGATTAGCCTTAAGCCATGTCCTGCTAAAACCTTTGCTGCCGAGCCTCCATTTCAAAGAGCACCTCATTATGTGTGTCCTCACTTGGCTAGAGTGAGGGAAAAGGGTCAACAGCCAGTAAAATATAGTAATAGGTCAATAATAATATAGAAACATCGTAACAACAGCGTTGTTGACTTAACAGGAGAACAAGTCCATAAAAGTTCAGTAGAAGTTAATGATCATCTTGAAGACTACTGATTTATGTCTGGACTTGGAGTGTGCTCCTCTAACGCATGCACATACTGTATTCAATTGAAACCATTTCATTGTAGCTCAGGTTATATGTTATTGGTCTTATTCTCCTGAAATGTGAACCTCCACCCAGTGTCAAATCTTTCACAGCTTCTTACAGGTTTTCTTCCAGGATATCCCTGTACTTAGCTCCATCCATCTTCCCAAAATAGAATCCTTTCGTCATGAACTTTGGGACTATGGTGTTGTGTTCTGCTTAATTTTAGGATTTATCAGTCTTTCCTTTTGATATTCCGTTCATTCCTCAGGTTTAATATTTCTTGAAATTTACTCTAGTATTTGATATGTATTTTTATTCCGCTCTGATTTGCAGCGTCCTGGCTTCCGGTTTCTTTTTTAATTTTTAGTTCATGATCTGCAGCATTTGAGTTTCTGTGTACGTCTAGGTTTTCATCTCTATACTATTGTTGACTTTTGTTATTGTCTGTGTTCCCAGATCTACCTAGTTTCTTCCCTCTGTGTCTCAGTTGCCTGCACTCTAAAGCTGTCTCCCATCTGTTCGTTAACACACCTGTCTAGCATTGCAGTAATCATGTTGCCCACTGCTACTTGGTTTCTCACCTGTTTTGGACTGATGATCTGTCGAGGATGTACACCGTCTCTCACACGATGATCCCCTGTTATCTCCACCAGTCTGTTTTCTTGCGTTTCTTTCTTACTGTTCTATTATGGATTCACCCCTGTATCTTAGTTTTTGTAAATTGTTGATTTTTCTTTTTCTGTTTGTTTCTAAGTAAAACTCTTTATTTTTTCACATGCCTGCCTCCTTCCCATATTTGTGTCCTGCCCTTCACTGTTTTGTGACAGCTTCAGCTAAATCAGCAAATAATGTGCTTTATTATCTTATAACCCCGCGATATTATTTTTTATCAGCATTGCTACTGTATCTGTATTGTGACCAGATCTAAATATTGACTCGAATTTAGTAAGGATATTGTTCTCTATATTGAAACTGCTTCAGTTGGTAGCGACTGAAAGATTCAAAAACTTAAACCAGAACCGACTGTCTGGACAATGGGTAATAGTTAATTAAATTCATAGGATCTCCATCCTTTTAAGGACTGGGAAAACCAAATCTGATTTAAATGAATGAACTTGAAAATATAATTAAATTTCAACAGGAGATAAAACTAGAAGCAGTCTGTCCACCAATATGGCAAAGTATGGTTCTATTTTATTAGAAACAACAGATTTTTTTTTCTTTCTTTCTTTCTTTTCTTTCTTAGGGAAAAAAATCTGGAAGACAATCAAAGTTCTCAGTTTACGTTAGCTTATAACTAGATCATTAAAATGGGATCCAGAGGAGATAAAATTACACTAAAACCCAAACATCCAAATATATCAGTTGTGTTCCCTTTTATAGTATTCTGATTT
Source organism: Valencia hispanica (assembly GCA_963556495.2). NCBI lineage: Eukaryota > Metazoa > Chordata > Actinopteri > Cyprinodontiformes > Valenciidae > Valencia > Valencia hispanica. The sequence goes on along the minus strand of OY747717.1, from coordinate 10,707,293 downwards.
AAGTTCTTGAAGATCAGGTGAATTATTTGTTGAATCTGAACCCATACCTCCTCACCCAGGCAATCCAACAGGGATTGACTTCACTCTGGCCTGTAACATCATCTGTTTGTACCAATCCTGCAGCAGAGCCATAATGTCAGGGTTTAATCTGCTTCTCACTCTTCTATGAGGACATTTCTGGATAACTTCTATCCAGAAAAACTCAAGACCATAAAATCATATCAAGAATCTATTTTAGCTGAAAAAGGTGTGTGTGAACCAGGCGGTGTACAAATCTCATCGAGCTTTACCATTTCTGTATGAGGGAAGGGGACAGAATTCCAGAAGACCATTGTGACAAGCCGATATTTTTAGCCATTTTGTGTAACCTGAGAAAACGACATACATTTCAAGAATTACTGTGAATAAGTTGCATTTTTAATGTGGATATAATGAATCATCAATCATGAACTTTAGGCTTCAAAGTTTAAGTTTCAAAAATGTTTATTCTTTCAGTCATTTATGAGAACTTTAGTAAGCCTTCTACTATTGTGTTTGTGTATATATAGTACTGTGCAAACGTTTTTGGCAGGTGTTAAAAATGCTGTAAATAAAGAAAGCTTTCAGAAATATAAAAAATGATGTTTATTTTTTTATCAATTTACAACTTACAAAATGCAAAGTGAGCAAAGAAACAAAAAAACCTAAACAAATCAACATTTAGTGTTACCATCTTTAGCCTTAAAACCAACAACAATTCTTATAGGTGCACTTGCACAAAGTCGGGGATTTTGTAGGATTATAGTCAGATGTATGATCATCCAATTATACTAAACAGGTACAATATATGTAGGTTGAAACACGGCCATTAACTGAAACAGAAACAGCTGTGTAGGAGGCTTAAAACTGGGTGAGGAACAGCCAAACTCTGCTACCAAGGTGAGGTTGTGGAAGATAGTTTCATGTCATGGGAAGATTGAGAACAGCAACAAGACACAAGGTACTTATATTGCATCAGCAACATCTCTCCCAGACAAAGATTTCAAAGCAGAATGGCATTTCATCATGTGCTGTTCAAGCTCTTTTGAAGAAGCACAAGTAAACAGGCAATGTTTAGAGTCATAGATGCAGTGGTAGGCCAAGGAAACTTAGTACAGCAGATAAAATAAAGATTAGTACCCTTTGACATTAGAAGATGTCCAGCAGTGCGATCAGTTCAGTACTGGGAGTAACCAGTAGGACCCAGGTCCACTCATTTACTGTCTGGAGAAGTCTGCCCACAAGTGGTCTTCATGGAAGAGTTGCAGCCAAAAAGCCCTACCTCCAATGTGGAAACAAGGCCAAGCGGCTCAAGTATGCACAAAAACATAGGAACTGGGGTGCAGAACAATGGCAGCAGGTGCTCTGGACTGAGGAGTCAAAATGTGAAATATTTGGCTGTAGCAGAAGGCAGTTTGTTCATCGAAGGGCTGGAGAGGAGTACAATAATGAGTGTCTGACTCTGCAGGCACCAGTGAAGCATGGTGGAGATTCCTTGAACGTTTGGGGCTGCATTTCTGCAAATGGAGTTGGCGATTTGGATATGATTAATGGTGTTCTCAATGCTGAGAAATACAGGCAGATACTTATCCAACATGCAATACCATCAGGTGATTGGCCCCAAATTTATTCAGCAGCAGGACAACGGCCCCAAACATACAGCCAAAGTTATTAAGAACTATCTTCAGCCTAAAGAAGAACCAGAAGTCGTGGAAGTGATGATATGGCCTCCACAGAGCCCTAAACTCAACAGCATCGAGTGTGTCTGGGATTACTAGAAGAGACAAAAGAATGTGAAGAAGCCTACAGTTGTGTGCGAAAGTCAGGGCACCCCTTTAAAAACAGCATATTTTATATATTTAAAAATGTATATTCATATTTACTGTCTCTCTGGTATATGGGAAAAAAAGACAATATTGTCAGGAAACATTAATGCATAGTTACATTTTATTTTATAAATTGAACAAAATTACAAAAATTAAAAACATAATTTTGGCATGTGCAAAAGTTGGGGCACCCTGAGAGTTTCAAAGTTTCAGATTCTTTTTACAAGCTCAGACCTCTACCAGCTCATTGGTCCTGAAGCATGTGTCAACAATTGTCATTAGGGAGTGCCAGCTGGTGCCAATTTGAGGGTTTCTTAAATACGGCGACTCCACAAACCTTGTACAAACACTCAGCAACCATGGGTTCCTCTAAGAAGCTGTGTAAGAGAGAAAAAATGAAAGTAATTGATGCCCACAATGCTGGGGAGGGCTACAAGAAGATAGCAAAGCGTTTTCAGCTTGCAGTTTCCACAGTGCGAGGCATAATTAAGAGATGGCAGGTGAGGGGAACTGTGGAGGTCAAGGACACTCTCGGAGAGAACAGCTCGTAGTCTGATCAGAAAGGTAAACCAAAACCCACATTTGACTTCAAAAGACCTCCAGGAAGATTTAGCAGACTCAGGAGTGGTGGTGCACCCTTCCACTGTGCGCCGATACTTGCACAAACAAGACCTTCATGGAAGAGTCTGCAGAAAAAAACCTTATCTACGACCTCATCATAAAATACAACGTCAAAAATATGCAACAGAACATCTACAGAAGCCTGATGACTTTTGGAAACAAGTGCTGTGGACTGATGAAGTTAAAATATAACTCTTTGGCCACAATAAGCAAAGGTATGTTTGGAGAAAAAAAGGAGCAGCATTTCATGAAAAGAACACCTTGCCAACTGTTAAATATGGGGGTGGATCCATCATGCTTTGGGGTTGTGTTGCAGCCAGTGGGACAGGAAACATTGCTCGGGTGGAGGGAAGAATGGATTCAATTAAATACCAGCAAATTCTGGAGGCAAATATCACAGCATCTGTAAAAAAGCTAAAGCTGAAAAGAGGATGGCTTCTACAACAGGATAATGATCCTAAGCATACCTCCAAATCCACCATGGACTACCTCAAGAAACGCAAGCTGAAGGTTTTGGAATGGCTTTCACAGTCTCCCGACTTAAACATCATCGAAAATCTGTGGGTAGATCTTAAAAGAGCTGTGCATGCAAGACGTCCTAAGAATATTGCAGAACTGGAAGCCTTTTGCAAGGAAGAATGGGGAAAAATCGCAAATAATAGAATCCAGAAACTTGTTGTTGGCTATAAAAAGCGTTTACAAGCTGTGATATCTGCCAGAGGGGGTGTTACTAAGTACTGAAGGTACTGATGCTGTAGGGTGCCCCGACTTTTGCACATGCCAAAATTATGTTTTTAATTTTTGTAATTTTGTTCAATTTATAAAATAAAATGTAACTATGCATTAATGTTTCCTGACAATATTGTCTTTTTTTCCCATATACCAGAGAGACAGTAAATATGAATATACATTTTTAAATATATAAAATATGCTGTTTATAAAGGGGTGCCCTGACTTTCGCACACAACTGTATATCCACAGATGTTATCCAAGATGTTTGAAACAACCTACAGCCCGGGTTCCCTCAAAAACTGTGAAAATAAACAAAAAACACATTCATTTTTGAAAGCATTCTTCGTTAACAGCCTTTTTTCACTCCTGCCTAAAAAGAAATCACAGCACTGTATATTTATACTCTACATATTTAGTATATAGTATATTTAGAGCAGCCTTTTATTCAGGGGCTTTGCCTGGATCAGAGAATCAAGCCTGAAAAATCTTATCTCATTTTCCATTTTTTCCGTGGCATATTGGCATAAGTTAATTCCTTGCCTCCTTCTTTTCTCCATCTGAATTTCATTGTGTCTGCCTAATCAGCTAGAAGCAGAAATGATCTGCTAACATTTCATTTCTCCATGAATATTTGATTGTCAAAAATTGTCCTGGGGGAACGAACTGGGCCGACGGTTCGGTTTTGATTTGCGATTAAACTATCAAGAAATCAATTTCATCTGCTTTGAATAATTCAAGATTTAATGGAATGAGAAATGGCAAAGGGGCATGGGTTATGAGATGGTCTGAACAGAGAGGGCTGTGTGTGTGATATGTGTGTATGTATGTACAAGTATGTTGGAGTGGTGAGTGAGGTTGGAAATTCGTACAACTTAAACTGAAAAAAGCTCTACAGTGTGGAGCACAGTGGCTGGAGAGTGTCTGCCCTCTCACTTGTGTGAAAGCTGGATGTCCATACATTTTTTTTGTCTAATTAATTCATTGCAGAATATCTAGTAGAAATCTTTGAATTGTCTTACTTGTAAATACTTTTGCAGTTCTGGTTTGTTTGTCTTCCATTTTAAAGGCCAAGAGATTCTAAAGTCCACATGACATTATTCTGACCTGTTGTTTCTACATTTTGGCCTCACTTCATGGTGGTCTGTAGGGGAGACCAGGGATGATAATAACTCATTTTGTTTGTGCAAATATAACTCAGTCGTTCTTTTTGCTAGAGATCTCAAATCTTAACACGTGGTACCCACATGTGTCTGCCCTAAACATACATTTGGACTTTTACCAGACCATCAAGAATTATTTCAATAAGTGTCAAATACAAAGGGTTATGTTGATACAACCTATCCCAGTACGCGGGTGAGTTGTAACACTACTTGGGGATGGATGTAACAGTTAAATTATTCTGATAAAAAAATATCCACACTAATAAATCCATGGAAGCACTTTAATGAATCACAAAAAATGAATCATATCTTCAAAACTGCAAAATAATATTAGTAAAATAAATCAAAAGTATGCATTAAACACAATATAAATAAATGACCCTTCAGGGGTCGCCACAGCGAATCATTTGTCTCCATTTTGTCCTATTCTCTACACCCTCCATCCTCACACCAACTAGTTTCATGTCCTTGTCCACCACATTCATAAATTTCAGTTTTGGGCTTTCTCTCATCCTCCTGCTTGGCGGCTCCATCCTCAGCATCCTTCTAACGATAAATCCTGCCTATCCTCTGAACATGTCCAAACCATATCATTCCAGACTCTCTGACCATATCTTTAAAACATCTAACATTATCTTAGCTTCTCTGCAGCTTCACAATATCTGTACATTGTAGACTGCCAGAGGTTGTAGACCATGCCGACCCATCTCTCAGATGTTCCATGGATAACTTCTCGAGAACATCTGCAGGGACACCCATGTCTATTTTCCACTTCCACTGACTAAACATACAGTGAAAAGGATACCAGTACAAAGTGTCAAAATAAAGAGGAGGTTGTAACACGTTTTAGGTCTGTTACAACACTTCCAATGCCAGGCAGCCATTAACAAGCTAACGTTTTTTTGCATTTAGCTTCAAGACATTTAGCGTGGCCAGTATGCTCAATTTGTAAGTGGGCATGGACTGTATTGATGACAACACCATAGTTTGTTTCTGATTGGTCAAACTGAGAGTGTTACCACTACTCCAGTGTTACAACCATTGCTGGTCTCCCCTATAGTTCATTTGGCTCCAAGTTAGTTTTATGGCTTTGAACGGAGCCATAGTTACCTGTCATTGTTGCGCCAGTTGTAAAAAAAGTCCGGATCAGATCTGTCTTAGACAAAGTGAACTACAAGGCTGTACCTTAACTCGCTTGCTCATTTGTTTATTTAAGGATCCCTATCAGTCTTTACGAAATAAAAGACTATTCTCTGGGGGTCCACTTAATAGCCATTTAAATCTTTGATTTTTGAAAACATAGTAGATGGGCAATTTATTTTTTAACGCTCAACAGTGTTGAACACCTTCAAAATGATGGTGTGTTTCATTTACCCCAGAAGTTCCTGATTAAATGGCTGACATGTCAAAGCCTTATACTTCTACATGGACCAAGGGGTCAACAAACCAGAAACTATTGTTTCGTCAGATATTTTTTAAAGCCTGTAGAATGTCTTAGGCCCTATTTACACTGTTGTTTTGTATTTTTTGTATTGCTGGCTTTTAGTTTCTCACAATGTTTTACTTTTACTCTATGTCCATGTAGTTTTCTGTAGTTTAATTTTTTTTATTATTATTGTTTTCTTGTCCAGTTATTGTATTGCATGTCTTTTTATTCTCACAAATTTTGTTTGCAACTGTGAAATGTGCTATGAATACAATTAAACACATTTTTTCCATATACTCTGCATTGAAAGATATAGAACCTTTTTAGCAGTTGTTTTCCATCAGCCACTTTAAAGCTAATTTGTATGTATGCTTAGAGTCATTCTTCTTCTGGAAAGCTGTTTTATGCCCAAGTTTTAACTTCATGCATGATGACGTGAGATTTTGCTTCAATATTAACACATAACTTTTTTTCCTATTGATCTATTTTGACAAGTGCATCAGTTATTCCAGCAGCAAAACAATAACACATTCTTCAAACTTGGCATGGTGTTCTTTGGCTTGCAGTTTTCCCTCATTTTCCTCTAATGTATAAATGGTCATTATGGTGAAAACAGTAGATTTTAGTGTCAGATATTTGGGCAGATCTCTGAAAATTAGACACTTTCAGGTTATTATGTTGCTTTTAGATCAAACACTTCTTGTTCTCCGAGTAGCTTGTTAACACAGGATACTACAGGATTCATTTTACTGTGGATGATGACTCCCTCTTACCAGCCTTAGTCCACATCTTCACAAGGTCTCTAGCTTTTGTTCTGGGGTTGACACTGTGGTTGTCAACTCCCTGAAAAAAAAGTAAGGGACACCTCGCTGGCAGGGCCAGCCGACCCCATTTCCTTCTCCCGGTGTGGTAATTTTTTTAACCCTTTTTTGTGCGTGTGAAACTATTTTTTTACTAATTGACTTGAACTTCATTTAAGTAGATGCATATTTTTTCTGATATGAACACGTGGAAAACATTATTTAGCAATTTATTTTTAGTGCAAAATAAAAAAATTAAAATAATAAAATAAGTATCTTTCTTAAACAGAAACCTTTCCTGCTTAACTTTTTAGAATAAAAATAAATCTTTGTTTAACAGAACTCTGTCTTGCTTAACTTAAAATTGTATAAATTAATAGAAAACAATAGAAAGCAGAACATTCCTGTAATTGTGCACATTTAGTGCAATAAGAAAAGTCCAAACTGAAAGTCTGTGTGTATATGTATGTTTTCAATATAATGTGTATTCTTTATATATTATTCATCTATGTATTGCTATTATGTATTATTTATCTATTCATTGTAATCTATTCATGTAATCATAGTTGTTTATTACCCCAAAAAAATAATATTACATTTTTGGCCATACAATGCTGATATTCATTGCACATCCCCATGTTAACCTTAACCAGTGGGTTTAAAAAAACATTATTTACATACCCTATCTACTTCTGGCGTGGTCTGGTGGACAACAAATTGATTGAGGGTTCCCCGAGTTTTCTTGTCCCTCATGTTTTTCATGTGCCCACCACTAGAAGCATGCTGCTTGAGGTCAGTCAGTCCACCATGGGCTATGGAAAAAGTGCAGTGGCACACAGTGCAGTGGGCTTTATAGGTGTTATCACACACTTTTTCCAGCCAGGTGCTTCCCTTTTCCCATTCATCCGTGTATTTTTGCCGTCTTTTTTTTCTTATTTTTGGAGGAGTACAAGAATTGCTGGTCGAAGGTGTACTATCGTCCGAGACCTGTAAAGCAGTGTCGGCGTCCGTGTCACTGTCGCCAATGCTGCTTTGTTGTGGTCGTCTGTTCTCTTCCGGTATCTTCTTCACAAGCTACCGAACCTCGACCAATGAGATAAACAGGATTCTGTATTGTCATACTGTGTGTAGGTGTGCTGTCATCTCATTGGTCACAGAGCAGGAGAGGGCCTGGGAATAAGTTTACCTTATGTTTTCATACAAAGTGTTAATTCCATTAACATTTTACAGACTACTTTTTATTCTCACAATAATACAGGACAAAGTGCATCCCTTTTCAGTTCAATATGGGACGCGTACTATTGTTTCTAAATAAGGGACAATTCCGTTTTTCAAGGGATGGTTGGCAACCATAGTTGACACACACATTTCACATCAACCAATTTTCTTCTATGGGATGCGGAACCCATTTCCTTTCCTAACAGCTGAAGATACCCATGTTTTTTTTCTCATACATTTGCATATGGAGTCATATTCTATACTGTTGAATATTACAAAAAAGTTTATTTATTTCAGTAACATAATTTACTAAGTGAAACACATTATGTAGATTAAATATACTCAGAGTGACATTTTCAAGCCCTTATTTCAGTTAATTATGACGATTTTCTGCTTACAGCTAATTAAAAGACAACATTTAAGATTAGAATATTACATCCAACCTATAACAAAAAATCATATGAAAATGTGGGCTTCATGAAAAGCATGTTTGAAGGTTGTTATTTTCTAACGGTACTATTAATCTGACAACCGAGCCTAATCAGAATGCATATTCTAAATGACTATAATTGTTTGGTTAAAACCCATCTGTTTAGAGCTGCCTTTGAGTAATGTTTTCATGTATCATATGGTTTGTGTGTGTTTTATGCTTTATTGCTGTTTTTACTTTATCCTCTAATCATGTAAAGCACCTTGAATTACTTTGTTGTTGAAAGTGTGCTTTACAAATAAAATTACCTTGCCTTGCCTTGCCTTGGTAAGATGAACATGGCATTTTCAGATAGCTGTAAATTGTACTCAAGGGTGAAGCAGATTTTTTGAGGTCCATAGTTCTCCTGATGTATTGCCTGTCTTCTTTTGATCTTTCCATGACATCACACAATGAAGCAGTGTGTTTGACTTGTTGCCTTATTTTACTTCTAAAGGTGTGCTCCTTAACTAAGATCTTGTTATTTAGGCTATCAGACACCTATCCCAATATATGTAAACTTCTGATTTTGAAGAAAGTAATTAGAAAAATATCTTATCTAACATTGTTCTGACATCTAGCAAATAGATCCAGGGAATATTTAGTCTATTTTATAATCAGACTGTATGAATGTATTTTACCGAATTTAATTTGCTATTTAACCCATGTTCTAATTGGATGTAGAGAGGTAGCTTTTTATGTTAACCAGTCAACCAGTCACTGATCCCTTTTTACTCCTTGATGAATCTAAGCTGATGTTATTAGCCTCAAGTAACAATTCTAATAAGGGAAACAGAAATGAAAGAAATAAGGGCAAAAAGAAGGGCAGGAAGAGGTTGGGTTACTTCAAGGACTGAGTGAAGTTTTTCAGCTAATTTTACTCATCTCCCAAATGAGTACCTGCTGGAATAGCAAAGGTTCCTGAAGACTCTTTGATGTCATCTCATAACCACCATGAAGTGACGCGCACAAATAAGTTATCGTCTGCTCCTGTCAGTTCAAAAAGAACAGCAGGGCTGCTGTTTTTTTTTTCTTTTTTTCATTCCTTGACAAGACACAAATAAATGAAACTGCGGTGTCTTCAAGCAGCCAGAGCCGACAGTTTCAGAATTAAAGCGGTGGCTGTTCTGTCACAAGGCTAACATCGCTTGCTCAAAGTTTGAGCCTACAACCATAGTTTAGGTTGAACTTGTCAACATGCTTTGTGTTTTATTTGATAAAGTTAGAAAACTTACTCCATCAAGCTAACTTTTCTGTTTATTTGTCACTCCATCCTTACATCCATCTGATCATCTGCTCATTTTTAACTATCACATTCCAGAAACTTTATTTCAAAGGCCTGGAGAATTAACATAAAGTTTGGAGATGCAGGTTACTTTGATTCTCAAAAGCGTCATATTTCAAGCATGATCACTTGTTTCAAAGACAGCATGTCAACAGAAACTGACGTAGTCAATGGATTAAAAAACTCGAAAGAAACGGTGATTTGATGCATAATCATTAGCAGAATTTATTTAGAACAAAGGGGAACAAGGAACGAGAAAGAATACATTAAGGATGACAGTTCTGAAGACAGCTTTATCAGTAAAAGCCTGTGTCTGAGTATTGAACTCCATTAACTCTTAGGTCTAGTAGACAGAAATGTAAGACTTGTCTCAGCCTTGTGCTCTTTTCACTAAAGTAAAGTCAGCAACTTGAGTCTGGAACAATTTTTAATCTTCATTCAATCAGGGGTAAAATTAGGACACAGAACACAGCTTTGAAAGGGATACCTTAAAGCACACATTTGATTTTGGTGCAGGTCATTTTACCACTGTGCAATTTCATACCCGTGTAATTATGTTCATTTTATCTGAGACTTTTTTTGGGAATGAAAAGGGATCATCTGCCATAGGATATTTTGCACTGACTATGCTTCAATTCCTCATCACTTTGAAAGCTGATGATTGAAGTAATATTCTTTAATCTGGTCAGAGTGTATTGTGAGTAAAATATGGTTGTATAGCTTAGAATTTTGGTAAAGAGTCACAATTTTACAGAATTCATAAGAGTTAACTATTTCAAAGGATATTCAGAGTCATAATCAAAGGAAATTAAATAATCAGAGAATAATTAACAGTGATTTATAATAAATGAGAAAGCTTGATATTTTTATAGTAATTTATTTGTCCATAATTATTGAAAAGGCTTAACTACAAATACATATAAAGTGGCATGCAATGGCTTAAGTACATGGGTATAAAATTGGTTGTTTACAAGAACTAAATGAAATCAGGAAGGGATAAACTGGCAGTGTGTGGGTATAACATGGACACACAAATTGACCCAAAGGATCTCGCCTAATTAGCCAGTGACACATGTAGACTGTGGAGCTATTAATTTTTGGTGTAACTTTGTTATAATGACAACAGGAATTTATCTTAAACTGAAGTCTCTCTTGCATCATATTTACCTTTCATTCCATGGTTCAAGCCTGTTCTGTTTTATCACCAAGCAACATCTATGACACAAAGGAAAAAACATTTTTTTGTTCCTACAAGTATTAGTTTGAAGTTTGAAGCACTTACTAATACACAGGAACGATTTGACTTTTTTGAACATAAATTGCATGCAACCATTGTATATTTTTAATTATTGAAGGGAGTTGTTGATGAGGAGTTAAAATGAGAAAAGCGGAGGAAAGCAAATATATACAACTAAAGATTAAAACTGTGTATTACAAATGATTAGTTGGCTAATTGGTGTGTGCTCAGCCAGCTCTTTTCTTGTACTTTCCTTTCTCCTATCTGCTTTCCAACTCTGTTTTTAAAATTGTTTGACTGTTTGACAGCCACTTTATTGTGTATCACCTGAAGTTTACTTCCTACTTGAGCTCATCTGCAGCTATTTTTGGCCCTGAATTTTTTTATATTTTTTATTTTACTTTCTTTTCAAAATGGTTTAGCCTCCTCACCCATCACGACAAGGAGGCAATATGCGATGAAGTAGTCATTTTTTTGGACCTTTGCTGTGGGAGGATAACTAGAAGAGAGGCTCATTTAAAATCTCACTTTTGTGAAATTTTATATCTTGACTTCTGACCTCTCCTTAACAGTTTCTTCGCTGTTGATTGCTATGCAATCATTAGAACTGAGAAGAGAGTGCAAGCTTTTATTGACGCTTAGTATGAATACAAAATTAAGGATGCGACTCAAGAACAATTTGGAAAGTAGAACTGACAAGGAGTGTTGACACATCATCAAACTGAGACTGATTGCTTGAATAATTGGTTTGTACGTAATTATATTAGAGTGTCGTCTTGGGTGTTAGTATGATTATGTGTGCGGTTCGTTTTGTGTTCTTTCGCTGCCTGTCACTGGGAAATAGGGTGGCCAGAGGGGAGGATCTGCTCCCAGGAAAACTGGTGGCTTTGTTTTCTACAGGGGGGTTCAATCAAACTCACAAAGCAGTTCCCCAGAAGCTCTATTACATTTGGAAAGTTGGCAATCATGTTAGGGATCTGTAGCGATACAGCGAAGTGCTGGAGGGGTGACCTGGTGTTTTTGTTTTAGCCCATGATTAGAAGCGAGCCTCTAAGTGTTTTAAATGAGAAATAGCATTGGCACAGCTGTTGCTCCATTAAAGGCTCCCTGAGGAAGCTTTAAAATAGGGCCTGAGAGGATCCAACACAGGCATAGGGCCAGCTACTCATGCTGCATGTGTAACTGACTAGTTTGGTAATGGTCAAACGAAATGTGAAATTCTATTTCCTAGTCATTAAAAAAAACAAAAAAAAAACAACTAAGCATTTTTGGCTCGTTCGTAGTTGTCTGATTTAATGTGCATGGGATTATAACCTTTTTAGTTGCTGTTAATTATTTGATTTATTCAGTTCTAAAACTGAAAACAAAACAAAAAACCCATGTTCCAAGATTTTATTCAATTGCTTTATAGTGACCCAAAAAAGCAATAAATCTTGTTTCTGACATGGGGTCCAGGAGATCTTAGGTAGATTTTATTTTTTTCATTGCCTGTACCAAGCTGTTGATCCTCTATAACTGCAAGGTCCTGCAGGAAAATGGGGGGCTTTGCCCTGCTGCGTTGGGAGTTACAAAGCAAAATGTGACCAGAATGAGCAAATGTGATGTAAATGTTTAGTTTTATAAATATCACATCTTAGCGAGTAAAGGCACAGTGATGTTTAAGGGGAATGTAATTAACATAAAAAATAATAGAATATGTGAGTAGTAAGTACAGTGTGAGGTGGTTAAGTTTTGATCAGATAATTATCACCTAGCTGTAGGGTTTCCTTCATCTCTCCAGACGGAATTTAAATGTATTCTCACCTACTACTTTGTTTTGAAATAATGCAATCTGCACAAGAAGAACTGTCAGAGGTCTGATTGTTTTATTAATGTTACCAGGCAGAAGAGTAAGACCACATATATTTATGCAAGTGGTACCATTTGTGTAACATTATATTACAGGTAACATTTTTCACTTTGCATAAATAACAATACTATGTATTTCAAGCTACCTAAGACAGACCGGCAATTACACTCTAATATAGTACATTGATGTGTTACAAATTCCAATTCCTCTATTAACTGCTGGGTTAACAACAACCCAGTTTGGGTTATTTGTCTTACCCAGAACCAGGTGAAACATGGACCTATCCAGGACTGGATTCAAACAAACAACAGGGTTGAGGCATGATAAGGCATGATGGTTGAGAATTTTTATAATTCTATCCCAGTATGTCCTAAAATATCCTACAGTGGCCAATGTCTATTGTTAAGGCTACCAACAATTGGATAAATAAATAAAATATAAAAAATTAAATAAATTCTACCCTAATTAAATAACCAGAAATATTTGGGTAAAAATAAAGGACCATTTTAGTTTGATTTTTAAAGAACAGCTGTCAAATTACAAAACAAGATAAAGACCTCAAATGTTTCATAAGATTTTCATTAACAAAAAAAGGAATTTGGATAACAACATTCATACTCAGTATATCACTTCATGACAAGTTCTTTGGTTGAAGTGTGAATGCTGACTACAGTTCACATTTCCCTAACCTAACTTGTAGAACATTAAAGGCTAATGTTATATAAAGAAACTCGAATCGGCAGTGTAAGCCATTAAAATAATCTGCTAAAATTATTATTACTACATAGTATGAATTTCTCACTTTACTATTTCTTATTTTAAGAGGTGTATTGAAGTTTGATCAGGTCGTTGCTTATGATGCATTCTCTTTGTACTTGGAAGTCAGATTTTCCAAGTTCCTAATCGGAAAAACAAGAATGGCCCATAAAGGAAGAATTCCAACTGGGAAATTGAGAACCCGCCTTGAAACCCCAAATGTGATTACCAATATGGCAATGTGTATATAGATTATAGTGAAAGTAGCTGATTTTAACCATTTATGATCATTTCTGATGGTTTGTGTTTCTTTTAATCAGTGACACAAATGGTCGTGTAAAAAATATCATCTCTTGAACATCTCCATTTTTTGTTTGAAAGCAAAAAAAAGGACAGAAATACATTGTTGTTGGCATGGATAGCTAATAGCACTTAGCACCAAAAGAAAAAAGCACATCGCAATGTTTTCCGTCTCCTCTGCCGTAGAACCTGTTGTTTCCCCCGTTGTCTTCCCCTGTTGCCTGGCAGTGTTATTCGTCCACATTTGCCAGTGTCATTACTTTGTGTGCTTATGCAGAGTTGTGGGTTTCATCTTTATTTTGTGTTTGATGCTACAGCAGAAATTAATCATCTTTACATATGTTACAACCTGTTTGCTCAGTGCGAAGCCCTGCCTCACGAATTACCGGTCATCAGAACTGGTATTTCAAAATAAGAGTCTTTCACAAAGCCATTTATTCCAAGGTTTAGCCTCGTTTTTACTGTCACTATGAGCTCCATTGCCATTATAAATGTGAACTAAAGGAGTGCAACATCTGAATTTTACACTTTTTGATATTCACAAACAAACAAAAAGCTTGTAACATACATAAAGCTGATTAATTTCTGCTATAACATCAACAAAATAAATAACAAAATAAAGATGAAACCGACAACTCTGCATAAGCACACAAAGTAATGACACTGGCAAATGTGGACGAATAACACGGCCAGGCAACAGAGGAAGAAGACCGTCTGTGACAACGGGGGAAACGGCAATTTCTAACGGCAGAGGAGACGACAGGTTGTAACAACAAGTTGCAACCACAGGGGGAGACGGTTGTAACGACAGAGTAACAAGACTACAGCAATTACAGAATTAAATAAACCGGAAAAGGCTAAATGTTTGGTCAGGTTAGTCATTTACATGGGCAATGTAGTAATCAATTGCAAGTTTGTATCTGCAAAAGTACTGCTGCCCATCTGGGGATGTACTTTGCAAATTAACTAAAGTTATAAATATTGTAGTGTTCAGTTTTTGCTTGTACTTAACAGTTATCAGCATGCAAATAAACAATGAAGATAAACAAACATTTTACTTTTGTTAAACAAAAGTAAGTGGTACATATAATTTTCTTTAAAAAACTGTTCAAATCATGTCTTATGTTGTCTCAAAAACTTTGTGCGGCTTTCTTTTTTTTAAGTGAACCCAGGATCGCATTTTTTGTTTATATTTAATAAAACTCAATGTGATTCTTAATGAAGATGGCATTAACAAGGAACGGAAGGTCCAGGGCATTCAATTCAATTCAATTTATTTGACTAAAAAGAAGAACGAACACGTTACTCTGAAATAACTTCAGTTCAACCTAAATATAAGAGTGATGTTTTATGTTAACACAATTTGACATTAATAAGACATTTCATCTATTCCCTGTCTGTGTTTATCAATATTATAACAATTCTTTTCAAATCGTGATGTTAATGTTGCAGGAGTTTTTCCAAGGCTCTGTTAAGTGTTGTCTGAGAAAAGACTGATTTAATGGTAAATTAGAGTTTACTAGTGTATTAGCGACAAATAGGGTAGATGCATTCTGGTAGAAACGACATGTCACTGAGACAGAAATATAGAGGAAACCCATGAGCCTCATACATAAACTTGAACATTAACATTACACAGATTTTTACCAGCTGTGGAAGAGAGAATCATAACTCCCACTCTATTTCACAGTATCAACAAATTACATCTTTTATTATTGGTTTGATTGAGAGAACCCTCAAGAAGAGATAGCAGAAATGCAGAGAAAATCTTTGACATTTCATCTTTTTGAAATAAGAATCAATAAAACTGAACTCTATGGAAACTGCCTTGATATTTCCCCGCTAAACTGAAAGTGAATGCTCTGAAAACGTAGTACTTTTTCAGCTGTGTACACTTGAACACAATTTCCCCCAGGGTTTAGCAACACAGAGAAAGCCTTAAATCCAGCTCATAGTCAGACTGATAAAGATATCTATGTCAGAAGTACATTTATATCTTTAGGCCCCCTGACCATAAAAGTACCGCAGTAGAATTTTTTTTTCCCAAGTACATTCTTTGTTGGCCACTTATCTTGATTTCCTCTCTTGTCTAGAAAATACACTCAGCTTAGAACATATCAGATTTGTGAAAATTACATCTGACTTTGCTGCCTGGACTCCATTTCCCCTATTTATTCTTAAGTTTATATCCTGAAGGTGCTAAAAAATACAAAAATCATGCCTCCATTTCTGGTTCACTTTGATTATTCCCATTTTGCCTCTCTACATCTGAAAGTCTTTTTTTCCTTTCGTGTGGAGACATGTACACGTCCCAGAAATGAGTGTGTTTTCCCACTATAATTTGTTTTTCCGTAGCTCCGGCAACACCACAGTGATGCATCCTTTTATCTGCTGACTTGTTTTCACTCACAGCACGTCTATGACACGTCTCTATCTTGAATACTGACTTACTGTTATTTCATTTAAACATATCAGGGAGGATATCAGACAGGCACCAAGGCTACAGTAAGTCCAGCTATTATTCAGGTCCATTTATCATATTTACTTCAGAGAATAAGGATTTATATAATGTAAACATTCTCAACAATGTCATATTTTATCAGTTATATGATGTAAAATAATCATTATAGTAAAATATATAGAACATATATTATAAACTTTACAAAGCGATGGGTAGACAAATCAATAATATTGAGAGAAAGCCAACAGTACATTTTGACCAAACACAGAATAGATGATTAGATATATTCTTTGTTGTGCCACACTGGGGAAATTCAAGGATATACGACATTACACATAAGGATATGGTTTTATGCAAAAACCCTTTGGAATTTTTGCCAGCAACATTATGTGGTTACAAAAGTATTCACACCTATCAAATTGTTCACCTGATGTCAGGCTGAAGGTACATGGTCTGTTTTTTTGTTTTGTTTTTTTGTTTTTTTTTTGGGGGGGGATTTTATGGAATTAAATAAATAAAAGTAGTGCATAGCTGTGTGGTGGATTTACCCCTGAATAACATCCAGTAGAAGCAAATGCTTTTAGAAGGCATCTAGTCATAACATAAACAGAGTCGTTTAATGTGAGTATAAACCAAAAAAACACACCAGATAGATTCTACTGATGGAAGCATCACGCTGTGGGGGTGCTGTTCTTCAGTAAGGACACAGGAACTGGTTGTTGGTAATATGGATTAGACTAAATGCAGGGGCAATCCTGGAAGAAAACCTTCTAGAGACTGTAAAGGGCTTGCCTTGGGGTGAGGACAAAAGCCCTAAACATATAGCAGGAATAACAATAACAACAGCAATAACAATGGAATGGTTTAGATTAAGGCCTATTCATGTTTCAGAATTGCCAATTCAACGTCTCTTAATAAATCAAAAAGAGATCTGTGTTAAGCCTTGAAATTTCATGTGGTCTCTATTGCTCTCCATTTACTATGATTGTTCTGAACAATAGGAAAAACATTTTGGTCTGCAGCTGTGCAAAGCTGCTAGAGACATACTCAAAACACTTACAACTATACATATTGCAAAAAGTGGTTCAGTCACATAACCTTATCAAATAAGATCACCGTAAAATAAATGGGCATTTGTGGTTGTGATATCAGAAAATGTAAAAAAAAGGTAATAGGGATGTGATTACTTTTGAAAGGTCTTGCTGCACCTTAAAGCAAACAATCAAGATATGCCTCTCCTTGATGAGGAGTGTTTTATAACCACTTGTAAGATCAAAATGAAGAAGAATCTGAACAAAAATATACACGCACTAAAATGTTTGATTAAAAAACAGGCCTTTACTATTTTATTCAGTAGAAGTGAAAATATTCAGTCTAAGCATAATACCTCCCAGAGTGAGGACTGAGAGTGAGAGTGAGAGCTCACTGCTGGAGATTAGCGTCTGTAATGGGGTTTTGAGGATAGTCAGGATTTCAGATCTGGAGCGATATGGTGCTGGGGTAAACACCAGGCAAGGGACTAAAGGATTTAGTCAGCCAAGGTTTTTTTCCCCCTTTCTCTACGTGGACAGAGTATCACTGTGTTCTAAAGCTCACACGTTTCCCACGGTCATTTACTCAAGCATCTCTGGCGGGGATTTGGTTATCCTCTCTGTCACAGTCTCCCACTCACCCTGACGTGTGCAGGGGACAGATGATATAGATGATTTACTAGAGGGAAGACATGAACAAAAAGTCACCAAGAAAGCAAGACAGAAAAAAATAAACATGGGAAAGGATTTAAGTGCTCCCATAGCTTTAATGTGGATATTTTTAATACCATTTTGTAAAGTGAATGTAGTATGCTGTTATTTATTACGCAAAGATTGAGCCAAAATAGAAAAGTTTAAGAAACAAAATTAGGTACACCCTATTCAAACCCTAGATATGCACAAAAAACACAAAAACCTACTAAAACTGGGGTGTACGTACCTTTTCTTAAGATTATAGGTACACCAATCGGGCATAACATTATGCCCACTGACAGTTTAAGTGAATAACATTGCTTATCCCTTTATTTCTCCATCTCTTAGTGAGTGGGATATAACAGGAAGCAATTTAATATTTTATCCTCAAAATGAACATTTTGGGAGGATAAAAAATTTACAAGTGAAAGGATTTCTGAGAGCTTGATAAAAGCCAACGAATGTCAGAAAACACAATGCATCCAGTTTCAGATGAGAAGAACTTAAATTTGCATTTCATTTCATTTGGAACTTAAGGTCCACTGTGTTTTATCGAGTTCAACATAAGTACAGCTGTCTAACCAGCAAAGCTTAGAGAGCTTCCTGTTTCTATCTGCGAACAAGTTTCAAAGAGATGGTGAATTTATTTTCCAATAGGACCAGGCCCCTGCCCATCCAGCCAAATAGCAATGCCTGCATTAATAACCATGGTGTCGCTGTGCCTAATTGGCCAGCAAACTGGCCTGTCCTAAACCCTATCTAGGATATATTAGCTGTTGTCAAGAAGAAGATAAGAAGGACAATGCAGACAAGGTCTCTTAAGCACCTGGGCCTCCATGCCGTGTCTCCTTGTTGCAGTCGATGCAAACGGGGCCCCATCCAAATATTGAGTTTATATTCTAAGACAGTGTATGCCATTTTAACTTGGTTTTATTGGTAAGTTAGTTATGAACATCAACATTAACACAATTCAAGATATTAGATGTATCACTCCTGTGTGTAATAAATCATACAAAGTAATAAGCAGTTTTTAAGCTGACTTACAGAAAAAAAAAATAGAATTTTCAATTGTAATCTAATTTATTAAGATGCACCTGTAGGCGCTGTGCATATGGAGATATATTTTTAGAGAACATCTGTTTTTATTACCTTTCTTCTTAGAACTTCTTGAACACATCATCTAACAGCACAGGCCAATGAAAACCTATTCCTTTTACTCAGCTGGCTTTTACTCTTTGTTCAATGGCCTACTTATATATTACAAATACAAATAGTGCATTTTGCAATGTGCAGTCAGTAATTTGTGCTGACAACCGACCTATAAAAAGACTTCTGTTTTTTTTTGTCCATACTTCTGGAGTTTTTATATATAAACTAAATTATGCTCATCAATCTGAGGCAGCTTTTCCCAACTACACAAAAGCCCGTGTGCCTACCTTTACACACATCTCAACCTTAATTAAATGATCTTGGTGTTTTTATACAACTCTTGTAAAGTGGTTTATTAAGATCTATCACCACTGATCACTTTGGTTTCCTCAGCAGGGGGCATACCTCTTCTCCTCGCCCTCGAGGCCTCAATGTTGTTTTAGCTTGATTGGCTGAAAATCACTAAAACCACAGCTCTGTCTTATGGTGCCGCTGCAGCAGTACAGCAGCTCACCGAACAGACACATTTAGAGACAGATGGACTCAGAAGGCGTAGCGGGACTGGCTGGGATGAGCTTCACATCTGCTGCTCGCAAGGAATCGGGCCACAGACGGTGGGAGATTACACAGTGGAAAACGAAGGAGCCAGTAAGAATGCGGGTTCAACTTTAACCTCTCCAACCTGAGGTGGAGTGCTGAGCAGCAGCGCAGAAAAACCAGAGAGACACATCAGGTCGGGGAATAAATGCAGGCAACCATGCAAGAAAGGCGGGATGATGCAGGCTGACCTAGATGCAGACTTGCTGCAGTTGATGCACACAAGACTGTATTTAGTTAATGAAATTAATAAAACACATTGTCAACCTTTGTAAATAACACGTTTTTCAAACCCATCTGCCATAATTAAATTTAATTAGCACACTGCACTTGATTAATTGGAAAGAGTGGTGCTTTGCAAAGCAAGGAAGCAAACACAATTGGGCAAATTGCATGCTCACAAGGGATGCCAAGGAATGAAGATTTTTTTTTTTATAGATAAGTTCCACTTTGATGTAGGAAAATGTCACCCACGTAATAATTAGACAAAAGTTGACTTAGCAGGGACTGTTTTTGTGACTGGGTGGAATATGAATGGGACATCACATTTCAAATTGAGCATCACTTTAACAAAAAAAAAAACATACATATACTCACAAATATTAAACATAATCATTACAATGTGAATGCAGGAATGTTTTGGTATGACATTTTAGGTTTGCATGACCTGCAAGGGACATGAAACGTTTATACATCTGTTAAAATACTAGGTTTTCATGATGTAAAAACTGAAACCAAGATAAATAATTGCAAAAGTTTTTTCACCTTTATTGGGACATAAAATGAAAAGCTGTAAAATTAACTTTCATCTGAAAAATGTGCTTGGACCACAAAGTCTAGTCAAGTTGATACAACACTACCCCATGCACTTGAATGGGCCTCGCTTCAGAATCCTCTCAAGGCTGTGGTTATCACTGTTGCTTCTGCACCTTTTTCTGCCACAATTTATCCTTCCGCCCAACCTTCTATTAACTTACTTATGGTCTTATTTAATATTTACATTTCTGAGAAACCCAGTTTTTGGGTTTTCAAATGCGACAAGAACCCAAATATTTTTAATTCTTGTGATAGTTTAAAAGGACAATGTGTTCTGTCTTAAAGCAATTGTATTCTTCTTTTATTTGTAAAAAAACAAGCAAAGACAGTTATCAAAATTTTTGCAGGGATTTCCTCTGTGGAATATAACAAACACTTGACACAAGCAAGCTTAGCATGCCTGAGGTGTTGAGTTTATTTGGGGCATCTGTGATCAAGAATGAAAGGAAATGAATCTTTTTTTCCCCACACCTTTGTGAAAATGATATTTTCCTCGTGTTCAGTGGAATTCATCTCATCTTACTTTGAATTTTAGAATTGCTCCACATGTAAAGCTTTCCCTCCAAGCTGTTTCTAAGAACCAGTCATGGCAGCAGTCAACAGCTTGCCAAGTCTAGTTGTTTAAGGAATTAACAGAATGCCACACAGCAGATGTTTTTGTAACTTAACATTTCGGCGCAGTCACCTGTAATCTGTTAAGGGATACGTGAAAAAAGAAACATTGAAAAGTTCCCATTACAGTTTTTAGTTGGATAGAATTTTAGGTTGAAGAGCTGACCGACAATTAGTCATTCTTCTTATCTGATCTGAACTCGGAGTCCATTTCTGTGATGGTTGGTTATGGGCATGCAAATGAGATTATAGTAATAACACATAAATTTGGATATATAGCATAGATTTAGGCCAAAGTACCTATAAAGCCTGGATTGTTTCTTATCAGACTTAAGTACACATCTCTTACCTCCAATATTTTCAGTCGGCCATTTGCTGTTTTTTACCAAAATACTGTAATGCAAGTATGCTAATTTAGTCTCAAATTAGGCTATAATAGAACCCTAATATCCCTGTCACACAATCTGTATCTGCCTTGCATTTCAGTCCGGTACAACATACATGGTTTAATGACAGGAGGCTACAACATATCCTTTCTGCACACCACAGATTGTTTGAGCATGTCAAAAATTCATAACGTTCAGAAGCATCGTACATAAGTTGTCTTGCAAAAGTATGCATTTACCATGAACTCATCCATTCACTCATTTTGTCACTTTACAACCACAAACTTTAATGTATTTTCTTTGAATTTCATTTCATAGGCCAAAACAAAGTGAACTTTCAGCCCAGGCTTAAGTCTTTTGCAGTCTGTAAGAGGTTTTCTTTTATGACTTTCTAGTATTTAGATCCGTCCATATTCCTCTCAAATCTGATAAGCTTCCCAGTCCCAGCTTAAGAGAAGAATAATTGCTGCCACCACAATGGTACACATCTTCGGGTGATTTGCTGTGTTATAGTTCTCTGCAACACATATTTTTGCCTGTTGGACTAAAGACCGGCTTTGGTTTCATCTGACTAGAGCAACTTCTTACACAAAATTGCTGTACCCTCTACAATGGCTGGTGATAAAACTGCAAACACAACTCCTCACAGTCTTCATTCAACAATAGGTTTGTTCTTGCCACTCTTCCATAAATGTGAGTGCATGACTAATTCTTTATCCTGTCAACAGATCTGAGCCAACCCATCTGAGCTGTGGATTTCTGCATCTCTTTCAGAGTTTCGATGGGCCCCTTGACTGCTTCTTTGATTAAAGCTCTCTTTGCCCGCCCTGTCACGTTATGTGGACAACCATGGATGTACCACTACTGTGAAGTTTACATTCAGTCCGTTTACATGCAGTAAGAGAAAACCGAATTATTGCCTCAGTCTGACTAAATTCAGACTTTTGTAATGCATCTATACCTTAGTCTAACAGTTTTTCTTGTTGTTTGTTCCTCCCACAATGCAAAATCACAGCTGAATAAATGGACCAAGATCTTTCATTGTTGTGAGCTTGTACCTAAAATACTTATCTGGGATTACTAGAAAAAAATCATATTGAGAATGAATGTGAAATATCATGTGGATTAAACATAGCATATTGAATTAGAAACTAAACACATACTTGTAAAACAAGTAACATTTCTGTTGTTAAAAATCAGAGACTTTATCTTGTTACATTTACAGTACATCTCCACAGATTTATTTTGATCAATGCAGCTTAGTGGAGCGTGGGCACTGGTCCTTCCGGAAGTGACGAGACGGCGGGAGCTGGAATAAAAACACCTGTATCAGAACAACACAACAGCAACGAGTGTTATACAATGACACTGTACATACATTTTCAATTCAATTCAACTTATTTATATAACGCCGATTCACAACAGATGTCATCTCAAGGCACTTAAGAAGTCATTTCAATACATTTATACAAACATTCCAATCAAGTAAAGAGTTTCCTATTTATGGAATCCCAGCAGATTGCATCAGTCATTGCAAAATGCATGCAAAATGTACGGTGTTGCAGCATTGTTCTCTTCCCTTTTTCCGCTCATTGTGGATATCCTTTTAATCTTAGCTTTTAATCCATCTGCTTCACTGCCACCAGCATTTGTTCACTATTTGTGTGACACTCTAGACCAACTGGAAGAATGCCAACAAGAAAGGGCCCATGTCGCCACCTACTGTCATGGAGTCGGATGCATTTCATTCAATAATTTGACTCTCTGAGTGACGTAACCTGAGAAAAGGGCTCCCATTCTGGCTAAGGTATTAGCTCGATCATTGCCATAGCTGGATTTAGATGTAAACACACTGCTTGTTGCTCTGAAGAAGTCATAGCAGTGACCTAGTGAGAATGTTACATAATCTTATACTACCAACATTGCTAACACTATCTGAAAAAAAGTCAAAAGACCCTGACATCACAACAAAAAAAGTTACTCCATCCTTTTTTGCAGTTGAATAGTACCACCTTCTTACCAATACACATAAGAGTAGGAATAAATACATTCATTTAAGCGCTTAATTTCTTTTTTCTGTTATTTCTTCAGGAAGATACTTTCTATAGCTATGTAGCTATACATTTTCTTAATATTTGTTTGCATTAGGGTTAAAAAAGGAAAATAAATTCATTTGTATATCTTTCATATACTTCCCCCCCCAACAGGTCCTGGTCTGAAAAGAGTTTTAACTCGAAACTAAGCTGTAACAGCATACGAAAAGTAATGTCTTTGAAGCATACTAGTGTGCAAAACTAGAACAAGAGCAAATGAGTTGAATGGACAGATAAAGGAGTGCAAGGGAGCCGGAAGGGCACAAAACACCTCAAAGCCATCAATTGATATGTCTTAGCCACAGGGAAAACCTCCTCATTGATGTTTTTTAATTGAACCTATGGATGGATTTAATTGCTGCATCACTGTGGAGCTTGCCAGTCAAGCTTTTGATGGACTTCATCTAAAAAAAAAAAAGGACCTTCGGTTTACAAAAGGGTTCACAGAAGAGTTTTAAGTGCGAGCGGCTTGGCTAATAGCCAGAGGAGAAGGAACAGGACAGCATATCACAGAGTGACCCTTCACCCCCGAGCTCCCCGACCTGGTCCACCTAATTGGCTGCTTTTCTTCCTCCGACTGCATTAGACATTCAAATTGCACCTGTAGTTTGCATGCTCCAGAGCAATGTGTATTCATGTCAGATGAAGGGAAAGAGACTGATACCGACCTACAGACACAATGACTGATAAATAGAGTAAGAGACAAATATGAAGGACGGAGTGTATTTCCCCACTGGTAGTAACATTTGTTTGTTGGATCAAAGCTCTAATGCTTAAGATTTTAAACGCTACTTTGATTAAATTAAGAAGCAACATTTTTCTTCTTTTACAGTTTAATCCAGTATTCCCTCTTGTTAAGTTTTGTTCATCATGTTTTGAAATACTCAGTTTCAACAAATATTTTTGAAGACTCTCTTACTGCAATGGGAAGTCTGTTCTTATTGATTAGCTCATTGGTCAAAGATGACAGCTGCTATAGTTACAAGAAATAAGCAGTTCCAGGCATTTAAAGAGCAATATGTATGGTGTAATACCTGAATTTTAGAAGTTTTATTAAAAAAATAATTTCTTCACTAAAAACCGACCCATACGCAAGAAATGCTTTTATGTTTTCTGTACCCGTCCATCCTATGCAGGGTTGCGGGGGGGTTGGTGCCTATCTCCAGCAGTCATGGGGCGAGAGACAGGGTACACCCTAGACAGGTCGCCATCACAGGGCAACACAGAGACATACAGGACAAACAGCCATGCACGCGCACACTCATACCTAAGGGCAATTTAGAGAGACCAATTCACCAAAGTCATGTGGGAGGAAGCTAGAGTACCTGGAGAAAGCCCATCCATGCACATGGAGAACATGCAGAAGGACCCCAGGCTGGGATTTGAACCCAGCTGCAAGGCAACTGTGCTACCAACTGCGCCACTGTGCAGCCCTGCTATTATGTCTGTTAGGTTTTGGAAATGCTTGTTGGTCATGTTTAGGTATCTACCACCAACTATCAAACCAAACAAACAGGGCATGGAAATGGAAAACATCTGAAGTAAAAACACAGTGCCTTGCACAGATATTAATAAGACTTAGATAAAAGCGTATGCATATGTTAGAATGGTCCAGTCAAAGTCCAGACCTACAAACCCGTCTAGAATCCGTGGCAAGACTCATTAACTAATGTTCACAAACATTCTCCATCAATCTGACAGAGCTTGAACTATTTTGCAAGGATGAATCAGAAAAATCTTTAGATTTGCAACGTTGGTAGAGAAGTACCCCAGAAGAATTGCAATTGTACTTACAACGAAAGGTGCATCTACAAACAGACTTCGGGAAGGGAGAATACAAATATGCGCATCTTTCACACTTTTTTGTGACACTTTTTGGAAACGATTTTTCCTTATCCTATAACTGCACACGTTTAACAATTTTCTGTTTGTCATAAAATCCTCAAAAATGTTTTGAAGTTTGAAGTTGTAACAAAAGAAAATGTAGAAAAAAAAAACAACAACCTCAAGGTATATTGCAACCCACTGTATTGAATTTAGTTTTCCAGCGCTACTCCTGGCTGGTTAATCAGTATCTTCTTGACTATCTGACCCGCTGAGAAGGACTCTTTGATTATACTAGAGATAGTGTGTTGTACTGAATATGTGGATTAAGACTCTTTTGATATAAGATTCAGGCTCTCTCGTTTCTGTCAAGTGTTCAAGGGCATGCCTTCACACAGTGTTACTTTTGAAGCTTAATCATATTTTGCCAACATATTTTACTACTTTTGGCTCAGTACAAAAAGAATAGTGAGACTTCTTATCTCGTGCAGTCCCTTATATATGACTTGGAGTGAGCTAGGAGACCTCGAGGGGAGTGAAATGAAAGAAAGCCGAAACAGCAGGGCTCAGAATCCATTCATGGTAGGCTAACATCTGTCCTACTCAGAAAACTAGCTTGGACAGAAATGAAACGCAGAGGTGGAGGCTGGAGGAAACGGAGAGCACAAGAGAAATAGACAGAGCAAGAGGGAAGCCACAAATAAGAAACCTTAACACAGAAAGGGGAAGATGGAAGAAGAAATGAATAAGTCTGGTCAGGTAGTGAGTCTTCTGATAAGAAAGACGGGCTCCTATCACACACATGCTGTCAGTAAAGAAGGGAGACAGGCCTGATGGATTCGTATGATAGATGTGTGGACGCATGGAGCCGCGGTCCCAGCTGCTGGGCCTAATGAAATGTGTCCCAGTACAAGATAGAGCGCTCTGATTTAAACACATCCTGCCACGCTATTCCTATTCTCCCTAATGCAGCCAGGAAGAGCTGCTGCCGCCATCACACTCTCGTATCTGTTTGTCTTCCTATTTGAAAGTCAGCCGTTTCATTTGGAACCAATCCACTGCCTCTTGTCTTGGCCTGAAATGAATTGTACTTCGGTTCTATGCACCTGTAGATCATTTACAAGTCAAACTTGATCTAAAATGTGCTTTGTTGTTTCTGTTTTAATCCAGAGTCCCATCATTTGGTCCAGTGCACCTTCATCATGAGCCAACTACACAAACACAAAATGGATTTTTAGATGTGCACAAAATATACCAAGGTATAGTTTTTTTCCCCAAGCGTACAATGTTATGAAAAACCCTTCATACATTCTAAACTTTCCCAGACTTTGTCATATAACAACCTCAGACTTTATTCTTTTTTCATCAGGATTTTATGTGATAAATCAAACACAAAGCAGTGCATAACTGTACAGTGGAAGATTTTACAATTGTATAATAAAGTCTGAAAAGTGTGATACCCGTTTGTATTTGCCCACCCAAAATGAATACTTTATAGAACTACATTTTGTTGCAATTACAAGTTATTCGGGTCATGTTTCCACCAGCTTTTTACATTTAGAGACATTTTTCTGACCAAAACAGTTCAAACCTTTGCCCTAGTGTAAAGAGTTTTGCACTCCCTAACACGTTTTCATCCAGAATTCCCCTGCCTTTAGCCTCATTATCCCATTAACTCTCACCAACCTCCTATCCCCACAAAAGAGAAACTTCCCCACTGGATGATGCTACATCATATAGCTATTGGGATGTAAGTAAAAGGATCGCTGTGTCACCAACATGGGTGGGGTACACTGGAAATATGACTTTTGTGGTTTTCTTTTCTACAGAATGAGCTGGGAAGCTCGACTAGAAACAGCAATGTCTAGATTTCTCTCATCGACTTCTTACCTGTTTGACCTAATCTAAAAAAAATGGAAACAAATGGATGAAGGAATAAACAGATGGTTGAATAAAATTATGTATAAAATGAAGGCCTAAGAATTGGATAAAGAGTAAGAAATGTTAACAAGACAATAACGTCTAGATTCTGAATTGTTTTTTAGCATGTTTAGTCCGTGATTTCTCAGGAATTTGGATAAAGACCTTCAATTTAATCACATAGATCACATGTTAAGATCAAGTTAAAGATATTTCAGACCTTTCAGAGTTAATAGATGTGCGTGTAAAGGATCTCTGCTGAAGATTGTCTCATGTCATACTGGATATTGAGGTTCTTCCCCAGTCTCAAGGGTTTTGGGCTCTCCTACAGGATTCTATCCAAAATTTATATTTATCTATCTCACAATCAGCTCTAACCAACTGTCCTCTCACTGCTGAAGAAAGCATCTCCACAGCATGATGCTGCCACCACCATGTTTTACAGTAGGACTTGAGTGTTCAGGTTGATGTCCAATGCTACCTAGGTTAGTTTTCCTCCACATAGAATTTTGAATGTAGGCCAAAAAGTTCAGTTCTGTGTTCCTTTTTCAGTTTGTGGGATGAAAGACTAAAAGTTGCCCTTCTGACTTATTCTTCCAGCTGTGCTGCAGATCTCAAAGCTCCCCCAGACTTACCATAGGTTGCTTAGCTTATTCTCTTATTAATTATCCCTTTTTTTTATAACCTAACCCTGCTTTAAACCTCTCCATATATTTATCCATGCACTGTATAGTGTGTTCCATGGCCTTCAGGATGCTGACTAATGTCCTCTGATAAACTTTTGAACCCTTCAAAAAACAGCTTTATTGACATTAAATTACACTTTGGTGTACTATTTCCTAATTGTTTGACTTCTGAAAACTATTAGTTGAAGGGGATGGTATTTAGGGGTAGCAGAGTCTTTTTAGATTGTCGTTGAAAAAAATAAATAAATGGAAAGCGTACTTTACAATAATGAACTACTTTGTTCTTATCTATGGTATAAAATCCTAACAAATCCCATTAAAATTTAATTTAATAAAATGTGCAAATAGTTAAATGGATATGAATACTTTTGCATGCTCTGTAGACGTGACACAGGAGGGGGTCAGTTTCTCTGGGCCTCTGTTTTTCCTACCACATTGCATTCTGTCCTTTTCCCTGCTGTGTCCTGCCTTTTGCTGCTCATGTCCCTTTCACTCACTTCACCCTCACCCCTTCTTTGCCTCCCATTCTCTCTGTGTCTCTTGCTCCCAAGAGGCTCTGCAGTTGTGTTTTTCTGCAGGACATCAGGGCGCAAAGCCAAGGAGAGTCCTGGTCAGCTAAGTGTTTACAAAGCTCTCTGTCATGTCAACAAGGACAAACCGTCAATCTTTCTTAGTACCCAGATCTGAAAATGTAACAACTCCATTCACCTTTTTGACTTAAAACCAGCCATCTCTGCAATCAGAGCGCTCTGCTGCCTCATCTGCATGTCTGAGCGAAAAGTCTGCTCTTGTGGCCAGGCCAGCTGAAAGGCTTGTTTCCTACCCGGAATAATTGATTTAACAAATTGCCGGCCGTGTTTCATTCTGAAGAAGTGACAACAGCAAAGCGAGGAGATGGAGCTGAGAGATTAATTAGGAAACAAAGTCATCTTTATGGAAATTAAATGCATCTCTTTGTGAAAGCCCTTCTTTCAGACAAGTCTTCCAGAGTTTTTTCCCTTGTGCGTGATAAAGCCCTTCGAGGCTTCCAAAAACATTACAAAGACCACTTTCGGCTGAAGTGAGAGTCTATCGCCTGCAAAGCAGGCTTTAACACTGAGAGCTCCAGCCCTCATTTTCATGGGTGATTTGTTTTCGGCTACATTGCTTGAAAACCAGTGAACCCAGAAAAACAGCTGCTCCTGAAAACAGCACAGTATCCTCTTCCAGGGGCAGAAATACACAGTATAAAACAGAGGTCTGCAGCAAAATCCTCTGTCATACAAAACATACCTAATATCTTCAAAATACAGTGCATCAACATGGTCCACATGGTTTAAATAGAAGTCAGTAAATTCATTGCATTCTACTATAACACCACTCCACACTTATTCGGCTCCAAGTTAACCATGTGTGAAAAACCTTAAATAAATTGGTCTTTCATTGCAGTGGCATCATTCTACATTGAAAAATAAAAATAATAATAATTTGAGTACATTTATTCAGTGAGGTACAAAACCCAGCTGTAAGAAATAACAGATGTTAACAAAATTACCACTGTTACAATTATTGGTACCTCTGCTCTCAGTACTCACGCTCCATTTTGTCATTAGAACAGCACCTAACCTCCTTCTAGTACAATTTATCAAGTTTGGATCATGGAAAGACAGGATTTCTGACCAAATATTCTTTCACACTGTCTGGATTGACTGGAGTCCTGGGTCCTGTCTCATGCTCTGTTCTCATTGGCTCAACCCACAGGCTTTTTAAATGATTTCGGTCTGCAAACTGAGATTCTCATGAAAAGTAAAGTTGATTTTACTTGTGGATGTGCACAAATATTTAGAATCATTATCATACTTTAAGACCAAATGACAGCCCATGTCCCGTTTTCTGATCGACACCACCAGATTTCTATTCAAAATGTCCTCGTATGATAAAACGTTCATGACGCCATGTGCTCCAGGACCTTTTGAAGAGAACCAGGCTCACAACATCACAGATCCTCCTCTGTACCTATTAGTGGGTTAGTTTCCACTTATTTTTCTTTTGTTTAACACCAAACCCACCTGGAGTGCTTATTACCAAAAGCTCAACCTTACTCTTAGTTTAACTTCAATTCAATTCAAATTCAATTCAAAATTACTTTATTAATCCCAAAGGGAAATTAAATGTTGTTGTAACTCATTTTGCAAGTTCCTTCAAAGATTTGTTGTAGATGCTGATGGCTGTGGGGAGGGATGATCTCTTGTAGCGTTCTGCAGATCTGAAGTAGCCTCTGACTGAAGACGCTCTGTAGTTGTATGACAGTCTGATGTAGAGGATGCTCTGGATCTATTGCGTCTTCTTTTCAACTCATCAGGGTTTTGTGGCTGTAGTTGAGGTATTATTTGAGCTTTTGTGATGTTAATCAGCTGCTGCCAGTTGTAAACCACCTTGTTGCCATGGTTATGCATCATAACAAATGTCCGAAAATAAAAAGTATCAGCAAAAATCCTTCCAGCTGCACAGCATTCAAAACCAGAGAGAACAGTTGTCCACAAAAACAATGTTTCTACCAGAAATGGAAGAATTAAAGTTTTAAAAAAGAAAAAAATATGAACCAAAGTAACAGAGCTACTCCAACATGCTGCCACCTTGAGCGGCGCAATTCCGGAAAGGAATTGAAAGGAACAAAGCAAAGTTCAAGTAGTCTATCAAACTCCATATATTTATGCTTGTGATAGTATGAGAGGATTTATTTTTTCCTGGCATGCCTCCCAAATAAACAGCTGGCATGTTAGTATGTACTGATTGTTAGGATAAACTAGTGACCCCAATATGTCAATGGTTGCTGCAGTTCTGACACTGAGATTTGGAGAAGTTATACCTAATTTACCCTCAACCTCGTTGTACGTTAAGATAAACTATGGTCCTCATCAAGCCAGGGCAAGTCACGATATGTACTTATTTTCTCGTAGATATTTCTTGACCTCTTAAGACAAACATCCTTTCCTATTTTGAAGCAAGAGAAATGAGCCTTTGTGTGGCGTCAAATTCAACAGTGAATTATGGGTTTTTTCCACAATGAAAAAAACCACAAAAAACCCCCCAAAAAACAGACACTTCATTTAACCTAGAAAAGTAAAAACAAGTTAAACAATAAGTACTTTATTTACATTTATTTTATGTAAATGAGAGGAGCTAATGGCACTGGTAATTAAAAAATAAAATCTGTATGACTTGATTTTTTTTTCAAAAGTATTACTGTGGAATCATGCTACCATAACCTAAGATTAATTATTTGAAGTTTTTCTTTCCGAATATTGGAGACTGTCGATGCTGTATATTCACTTGATTGAGTAATTTTATGATTGCAAGTTAAGGATTAGGCTCTTTGCCCAAGCATATCTTCAATAAGTAATCTTCCTGTCAGGCTTTAACCTGCACTGACTTTTAGATCTTGGCTGAAAGAATTCTAAGGATGCATTGCATACCTGACTGAATTGGATGAGCAGAACTCAGGCTGAACACAGATGGAATTTAATTAGAAAGAGAGACTCAAATGGTGACATCACTGAGCCTGTGGATCGATACGTCTGTCTGCATTGATCTGCAATATCTACATTTTTTCTTCTTTTCCTTCCTCTTCCATGACACGGTTT
The DNA here is from genome assembly GCA_963556495.2 of Valencia hispanica. Lineage (NCBI taxonomy): Eukaryota > Metazoa > Chordata > Actinopteri > Cyprinodontiformes > Valenciidae > Valencia > Valencia hispanica. Next base: position 10,675,705 of record OY747717.1, on the reverse strand, counting down.
GATAAAAACGGTCAACCAGCTCCTCACAGATATGAAAACAGATGACTCACAGTGGGCTCTTATACGGGGACAAAATCAATGGACCATAGAGAAGGGGTTCAACCTTACTTGCCAGTTTGACCTCCAGCTAAAAAACTGCAGAGTGTAACACACTGCATCAGATATTGATGGAAGATTAAACTTGCATTGAAAAACATTTTACTAATTAATTTAAGTAATTAGGAAAGGCTTTTGAACAGTGTGCTCCTTTACTGCAAAGGTTTTCTCAATTAAAACCTTTGAAGAAGGATTCATTTATTAAAGGAGTCATATCCTAGTATTATCTTGGATACCCACGCTCTATTATAGTCTTTCAGGCCCTTCAAAAAAAAAAAAAAAAAAAGGTGAAAAAAATGAACACAGAGCTCCTCTGACCCTTATTTCTGAAGGCATTATTGTCTCGCGAGATCAGATGCGATACTTTGACTGTCGTGGACGAGCATTGTATTAATGGAAATGAGGGGCGCGTTGATGGGTGGCAGGAAGGAGGGGGTTGACACCGCAGGTAACGCTTAACCCATATCTACTGCTCCCGCTAGCATACAATAGCCACATTAGCAGTTAGCTGCTGTTTGTTACACACAGAGTAGAGCAATAAAAACACAGCCTTACCGTTTCAATTGTAGGCAAGTCTCTGATTGTTGGAATGTCCCCTTTTTCCAAACGGAGCTTCGATGCCAACTTCGCCTGATATTGTCCCAAATTCGTAAAGGATTCCGGCATAAAAAAAAAATAGAAAAAATATTTCCGTGTTGATTCTGACAGTCAGCAACAGAGCAACTCACGTGTGCACTACGTTTCTGGTAGAAATAGTTTTAGCTGATTTAGCTGATTAAAATAAAAGGCTGACACGAATGTGTCTTCTTCATGCATCATTGCGTGAAGAAACTTTCTGCATCTTTCACGGTGGAGTTCGTACTTCGAACCGGTGATGTGTCGGTTGCCAACGAACTGGCTCTAAGAGCTAACTCTTTGAAGTGAACGATTAGAGTCGGCTCGTCATTGGGAGCCGTTTTTTTTTTTTTTTCATTCCCCCCCCCCTGCTTGTTTTGGTACATTTGGTACACATCGTTTTGCACTAATTTTGGTAATAAATACACTTTAAGCAACAGGAAATCTGAGGAGCCGAAAGAGCCGGCTCTTTATGGTGAGTCAAGCGAAAAGAACTGGGTCTCCAAAAAGAGCTGGAATTCCCATCACTAGAATTCAGTAATGGCGGCGCTCGACTGAATATGAGGGGGAGAGGGGAGAGGAGCGGGGTGGGCTTCCTGCAGCATAGGTAGGTCTGCAATGTCTATATATGGTATATCCTGCGCCGACTTGACGTCAAGTTGGCCAGAAATTAAAACCAAGTATTTGAGTGCGCATGCAAGTGGGCTGGTGGACAAACCCAGGGGTAAACAAACGCTTCACTTTTAAATATGGGCTTCCCGGGCAGTGTATAATCGTTAGGCAATCATAACATTTTTTCTCATGGAAAAGTGAAAATTACAGGTCATGACTCCTTTAAGAAAAAAAAAAAAAGATCTGCAAGTTAAGCTGCCAGTAATCATCAAACAAGGCATGAAACATGAGGAAACGTGTTTTGGCTCCAAAAGACCAACAAACTGTTTCTACATTGTAACCAAGTTTTGGTGTAACAGAAAGAGGTACTGTTATCATGTAAAGTATGCTGCTGTGGAGTTAGTGGTGTTATGTAGCCAGTGGTCCTCTGATTAGAACATGAAACCCTGTTAACTGTCTTTTCCCCAGGTCACTCAAATGACCTTGCAGCAAGAAGGCCCAGGTTCGAATCTCGGTCTGGGCTCTTTCTGCATGGAGTTAGCATGTTCTCCCTGTGCATCTGTGGGTTCCCTCTGGGTACTCTGGCTTCTTTCCACAGTCAAAAAACATGACTGTTAGGTTAATTGGTTTCTCTAAATTAACCTTAGGTATAAGTGTATGTGTGTGCATGCTTGTTTGTCCTGTGTGTCTCCGTGTTGCCCTAAGATGCGACCTGTCCTGGGTGTACCCCGCCTCTCACCCAATAAATGCTGGAGATAGGCAACAGCCCTCCCTGCAACCCTGCAGAGGATGTACGGGTATACAGTAGATAATGGACGGATGGGATGCTTTTTTTACTTAGTTCTTTTATTTTGTCATTAAGTTGCAAACCACATGTTCTTTCTTCATTTTCCATACAGTTTTATTTTACTACGAAAATATTCCACTGCCTTCTTGTAAAAGTTTGCTTTTACCTATAACTGGATATATTTTTTTAAAATTAAACAGATAATCTATAGTGGGTGTTCATTAAGCTAAAAAAAAAAAAAGGGGGGGGTCTCATTGCTTTTACGTCTCTGGACAAATGTTATATTGAAGAATACGAGCAAAATTGGCTTTAAAATTAATAGAGCTTTAAAATTAATTACAGTAACATTTTATAGCAATTAACTGATATTTATGCAACAATAACTCTGTGAATTACTTTCACACTTTTTAAATTAATTTTACAGTTAACCAGCTAAAATAGTATTGTCTGTGTATTTAAGAAGCCCTTCTGTAAGAGTTTAATCGTATTTTTACTGTAAAATTAAAACACAGGAGGAATTGCTTTTTTGTTGTCAGTGGGTTAGTATTATTTTAATTATAAATAATGTATAGTGTAGAACAGGGGATAAAAAAAACAAATAAGTAGTGATGAAGAAATCATTGAGTAAAATTATAAAGTATACTATATTATTACTATTGCAGTGGCAAAACAATTTCTTGTTTCAAAAAAATATGTCTGAGTGGCTTTTTACAGTGAATCCCTAATGGCTGCAGCTGTACCTTTAAAGATTCTGTTGGATGAAGGGGAGATTTTATTTTTAACCATAGTTGCCTACAAAAACATCTTTTCTCAGCAGTCTCAGCCTAAAGCAAGGTGTGCATGAGACTCATCTGTGTGAAGTCGCCTCTTATGTGTGTTTGTGTGTTCAAAGACCTTATGTGATCATGTGAAATCGGAGAAACAGAGGGCCAATTAGAGTAACCATCATTACGCCCTAATCATCCGGGGTTACACACCGAGAAATGAAAATGAGGATTGTGCTGAGTTTGCCCGTCCCGAGGGGCAGCATCTACGCTGCGGTGGCTTCCAAACAGTTTTTTTGTGTCTCACTGTGCCATATCAGCTTTGGCATCCTCTTCTACACTCTTTCATTTTTTTCTTCTCTCTTTATTGTCCATTAACCACCCACATGCTGTTTTGTGGTATCATTTTGGACCATCTCTCTAGCAGAATCTCCCCCCTTGCGAATAAATGCTGTGGCAGCTTATGAGTTGAAGGAATACTTGTGGTAACAATAAAGGAAAACAACACCTTAGAGCTTTTCCTGTAGCAGTATCCCAAGATTTATGTTATGGTGCAGGTCTGTTTGTCTTCATGCATGTATATTAATTTCTCTATCCTTCACTTGTTGTGCAACAGATAAATACAAAAGGAGAAACTAATTTTCTAGAAATTAACATTTCAGTTTCTGTTTATTTATATAGTGCCTGTTCACAACAAATGTCATATCACAATACTTTATAAGACAAACGGGTCCAATTCATATCTAATTATAAATAAATAAGAAATAAAATCAATCCAATGCATCTTAATAAAATGTTATCATGTTGACAGTTTCATATTGAATTGCGTATCTTAATGCCATGAGGTGAATGTTTATAGTGTGTTACAAAATTATCCTTTTCTACACCCACTTGTACAACCTTTACTGTATTCTGTTGACAATGTATTTGAAATACCAACAAAAACACAAACATTTTTGTGAACTGGATGGGAAATAATACTTGGTTTTCAGATTTTTATTTGTAAATATATTTCATACAATTTCATTCCTTTTTATTTAACCCCTGCTTATTATGACAAAATCCTTTATTCACAGTACAACTACAACTGTTCTATGAAGGGCTACCGTTTTGATGCAATGACTGTCGCACGTCTGTGTAAGTTTAGCTTTGTACATCTAAAAACAGAATTTTATGACATTCAATTTTGCAAAAAAGCTCAAACTCAGTCAGATTGGATGGAGTGAGCCTGTAAAGATCAATTGCCAGGTCTTGCCAAATGCTCTCAAGTGGATTTTGGTCTTAATTTTAGCTGGAATATTCAAACACATAATGCCTGTATCTAAAGCCAATTATTTTCAACTTTGAATGGGTTTCTGACATTCTGGTCAAGTTTATTAGTATAGCAAAGGCAGAAGGCAATTTAAAGTTCTTTATAAATGAAAACCAACAAAAAACTGAAAATGTCATATTGCTGTGGCATAATTAAGAAAAGATAAGAAAGTTGGGAATACAGACTAAAATTAATGATGTTCCCATTAATGTTAATTAAAAAACTATTTACAGATTTGAGTTTTACTTTTAAATAAGAAGAACTCAGGGTTTTAGCATTTTTGCAGTTTTCTCAAGTTGGTTTCAAATGACCTGACCATAAAAAAGTAAATGCTACTTTTCCACGTTTTGTTCTGATTATGGGAATGCAGAGTAGACTCGAACCAGAAGACGAGAGTGGTCTGGAAGGTTTATAGGACAACAATACTTGAATCTATTTTTGTGCTAAACCATTCAGTGATCTATAAATAAAAAATACGTTTGTTTAAGTTTATTATCTGGGGTATCAAGAGCCAATGTAAGGACTTCAAAACTGGAGGGAGGGGTTTTATTTTCTTGGTTTTAATGAGGATGCAAGCAGCAGTGGTCTGGATGAACAGGAGCTGTCTGAATTACTTTTTAGGCAGTCCTGTAAAGACACTGTTGAAGTAATCAATTTGACCAAAGATACATACATAGATGAGTTTTTCAAGATTTTGCTGGGATATTAGTCCTTTAATCCGTGAAATGTTCTTCATGTGATAAAAGGCCAATTTGTAGTTATCTTTTGGGTCTCTAAAACTTCTAAAATTACCTATAGAGCTCCGGGAGTTGACGTCACTTCTCCCAGCATGCAACAGTTAAACTCGAATGTGCGCCATTGTGGCAGGCAGTCTCCCGCAGTTGTTTTTATTTGCTGCTAACCCAAAGTTAGAAACGGTAAATTTGGTGGATACCTGTTGCGCCCTAGGATGCCATAACAGACACGGACGAGATAAGGGAGAAACGTTCTATAGGATTCCCAAGGATCCAGAATGCAGAAAACGATGGATCATTGCCATGAAACGCGCATGCGATCAGGCAGAAATAAAGCCGTTTCATATAGGTTTTTGAGTGATTCACCTGTAATTCAGATTTAATACTGTTTGTTTGATAACTGCTCTTGTATCATTAAGTGATGCAAATTATTTAGAAATAAAAATACTTTATTTCCTGAGATGAACATACACAATGTTGCACACAGACATAACGTAGCTACGGCCCATTCCTCATGGTAACTAAAATCAGGATAAGTCTCCCTCCCAGTGACAACACAATCCTTTGCAGGAAGATTCCAGATCTGGATCCCGATAACGAACCCCAATTGTGTCCATTTGTATCCCTCCAGGCTTTTATATGCTTTAAGCGATGCTCCGGAGTAGGACGAGGGAAAATGGATCGGGAAATTGCATGTCAGGGGATGGGCGTTCCCGGAGCTCAGAGTCCTGCAATGTTGCGAGTACTCGTTTAAAGATGGAAAAATACATAAATTAAATTTCAAGGGTCTGGCAGAAGTTTCTTTGCTGGGGGTGAAAAAATATTTATGATATATTTTTGTTTGTTTAAGACTCCCAAAGAGAATCGTGTTGATATTGTGTTTGTGGAGAGAGCATGCCAGAATATTCCCAACTTTGCGCCGACCGCGGAATGTTCCCGCTGTCTAGGCATCTTGCGCTGCCAGAGAGAGATTTTTCTGAAATTTATGAAAACTAAAATGTATTTGATGCAGAGATCCCTGTGCAGAAACGAAAAATTGTCCACAGTCCCTGGTTTTAACTGCGTTCTCAGTTCATGAATCGCAAATCCCGCTGCAGTAAAGTCTGTCTGGCAGCGCTGGAAGTCTAGATAGCGAGAATATTCTGCTGTCAGCGCAAATTGGAAGCATATTCTGGCATGCTCTTTCCACATATCACTATATATCAACACAATTCTCTTTGGGAGTCTTAAACAAACCATTATAAACAATTTTATTTTCTCACTCGCAACCCGCCCGGATTAAAGAAACTTCCTCCCGGACCCCTGAAATTTATTTTCACAACTTTATGATGTAAAAACCTTATGCGAGTCACCCGCGGGTACCCGCCCTGTTGCAGGACTCTGAACTGTAAGTTAGTGTTGAAGTTTCTCCACACAGAACTGCAAGGGTTGCAAAGAGAATGCGTTTTATTGCACATATTCTTCTGGGGCGAGTATGTAGCCACCATTGTTCTTTGTGCTACGATGTGGATTTTAATGAAGCCATGCAAGCCAACAGCCTAATGATGGTTTTCAGTGCCGTTGGTAAAACAAAACGCATAAGAATATGGCTTTCAACTTATTGATGGAATAAAGATGCGATTTTCAACACCTGTTTATTCACTGCAGTGCATAAACGTGAAACAGATGAATCTTAATAGACTACATGAATAGTGAATAATAATTGTCCCAGCCATCTTCAAACCACACTTAAGTTTATGGTTATTGTCCCCTGCTACTTTAAAAACAGACTGACGCCATTGTGAGAGTATCTCAGGTCCGGTAAAAGGTCCGCCCTGACAGCTTCTGAAGTTTTAAAAAGTATCCCAGGGGCATGGTAAGGGTCGGATATGTTTAATCTTTTTAATTTCCCAGCATATACAATAATATCTTCTGTTTTATAATGGGGAGTAAACTCCGATGGAGTAAAATCACAACCAGCGACGTTCATTTTGGTAAGGTTCATCCCTGCCAACATGGCGCCTACGCTCTGAGAGTCACGTGACGTCCGGAGCTCTATTGACACAAATACGCCCCTGTCCTTGAAGTAAGATTCAAACCAATCAAACACTGTACAACAAGTGGTTTGCATGTAAGCCAAGTATTTACATTTTGATCCTGTTAGACCATATTTCCTTCTTCCACATGTTTGCTGGGTCCCCTACATGGCCTGTGCCACTCATCAAACAGGCCTTTTTATGATTTTCTTTTCTCCAACATGAGGGCGGTGCTGCTAGTGGGAGAGATATCTTTGTTTTTCTCCTGAACCCGGAAACACTGTGGCCTGATCACCAATAAATGGAAAAAACTACGTAGATGGACAGACAGGCAGACAAATATATAACAGAGCCATGGACAAAAGGGAGACTTCAGAATAGAATAGGGCAAAGTATGTACTAAAGACACAGTTGTTAGATCCTGAATTACAGTTTGTTTTCAGCATCTCTAGCCCAGAAATTTTTAAGATTTTCATTCAACAGCAATGACATGGAGCAATCAAGTTAAACAGCTTCAGATTGTTCAAACTGTTATTAGAAGTGTCTGAAAAGGATTTAGAGACTATCCCTGCTAAACTTTCTGCCATGAAGATGTCAAATTTAATCTCTGAAAGCTCACAAGGATGTGGATGTTTCCAAATAGTGGTGACAAAATAATTCAGCACACTTCAGAAAGCCTTTACTACCTTTTTGAGGCTGGGACATTGAAGTTGTAATGGCTAGTTTTGACCAAAAAGATATATTGATTATTAGACTAAGATGATAATACCAGTAAAATACAGTCCATAAAAAAAGCCTTTGCTCAAGAGAAAGCTTATTTTAAATGACATGTGTAACACTTCATATTTAGTTTTTTCATCATTAATCATTGCTCTTATTTTTCTTTCTGCACATCCTGTTTTCTCATAAGTAGCAATGGACAGCTACATGCTTAGTTAAGCTATCTCCAGCAATCATTGCGCGAGAGGCAGGGTACACCCTGGACAGGTCACCAGTTCATCGCAGGCAAGACAGAGACACACATGCACACACACCCAAGGAAAATTTAGAGAGACCAATTAACCTAACAGTCATGTTTTTGGACTGTGGGAGGAAGCCGGAGTACCCAGAGGGAACCCATGCATGCACAGGGAGAACACGCAAACTCCATGTAGAAAGGATTTGAACCCAGGACCTTTTAGTTGCAAAGCAACAATGCTACCAACTGCACTACTGTGCTTCAGCATATCTAACCCATATCTACTACTCCCCCTAACATACAATAGCCATTAGCAGTTAGCTGCTGTTTGTTACACACAGAGTAGAGCAATAAAAACACAGCCTTACCGTTTCAATTGCAGACAAGTCTCTGATTGTTGGAATGGCCCCTTTTTCCAAAAGGCGCTTGGATGCCAACTTCGTCTGATATTTTCCCAAATTCGTAAAGGATTCCGGCGTATAAAAAAATTGAAAAAATTTCCATGTTGATTCTGGCAGTCAACAACAGAGCAACTCACGTGTGCACTACATTTCTGCATCTTTCACGGTCGAGTTCGTACTTTGAATCGGAATTCAGTAGCGATGTGTCGGTCGCGAACAAACCGGCTCTAAGAGCAAACTCTTTGAAGTGAACAATGGGAGCCGGCTCGTCATTGGGAGCCGTTTGTTTTTTTGTTTTTTCATTCCCCCCGCTTGTTTTGGTATATTTGGTACACATCGTTTTGCATTAATTTTGGTGATAAATACACTTTAAGCAGCAGAAAATCTGAGGAGCCACTTGGGAGCCGAAAGAGCCGGCTCTTTATGATGAGCCAAGCCAAAAGAACTGGCTCTCCAAAAAGAGCTGGAATTCCAATCACTAGAATTCATTAATGGCGGCGCTCGGCTAATGCGCTCGACTTAATATGAGGGGGAGAGGGGTGAGGGGAGAGGGGCGAGGGGAGAGGGGGAGGGCAGGCTTCCTGCAGCATAGGTCTGCAATGTCTATATATGGTATATCCTGCGTCGACTTGACGTCAAGTCGGCCAGAAATTAAAATCACGTATTTGAGTGCGCGTGCACGTGGGCTGGTTGACAAACCCAGGGGTAAACAAACGCTTCACTTTTATCAGCTTCCCGGCCAGTGTATAATCGTTAGGCAATCATAACATACATTTTTTCTCGTGGAAAAGTGAAAATTTCAGGTCATGACTCCTTTAAAGCACTTATAAGCAGAGATAAGCAGAGATAAAAAAAATAAAAAATTGAAAAGCAATGAAATAATTGTTGTATACTAATGCTCAGTAACAAAAAGAATGTATACTTAAAATTACTACATTGGAAAGTTGTCATGTTTGGTATTAAGGAGGACCTAGTGATGTTACGATGTGTGCAGATGCTACGAAGCGTGTGTCAAGCAGTGGAGGGGGCATTTCCACAAAGCGCGTATCGAGGCCTGCTTCATTTAGGGGAGGAGCCGAAAACGATGACGTCTGAAGCCCCGCTGCACCACGTGACTGCTTCAGGAAGTGGTTCAGAGTTTGTGGAGTGGTTTGACAGCAATATAAATCCCCTCAGGCTCCATTCAAAATGTGGGTTTGTGTAGGAGAGTTGCAGTCAGTTTGGAGTTTGGATAGGAGAGTTTGGTTAGTGTTTATATAGATTTGAGAGTATAGAGGCAGATAGTCTGAAGATTTAGGAGAGTGAGGAGAGAAAGATAAGATTTAGGTAGGGAGACCAACCATCCTGTGTTCCCCGGACATGTCCACTTTTCACGTGCTGTCCGGGGGGATTTCATAGATGGATGAAAATGTCCAGATTTTCATAGTTTTTAAGGGGACTAATAAGCATACTTAGATTGACTGATGCGATGCATGCAATTCAAAAATACTTTATTGATCCCAGAGGGAAATTAAGTGTTGGTATAGCTCATATAATTAATTCTTTAAGGAGTTGTTGTAGATGATGATAGCTGTGGGCAGGAAGGATTTCTTGTAGCGGTCTGTATTGCAGCAAAACTGAAGAAGCCTCCGACTGAAAACGCTCTGTTGTATGAAGAGGATGCTCAGGGTTGTCCATATTTTTTTTGATTTTATGAAGAATCCTTCTTTGCATCATCATCTCCACATGTTCCACAGTTGTCCCAAGAACAGAACCATCCTTCTTTATCAGGTTGTTTAGCCTATTTAAGTCCCTGGCTCTGATGCTGCTACCCCAACAGATGACGGCTGAAGAGATTACACTCTCCACAACAGACTTGTAGAAGATCTCCAGCATCTTGCTGCAAACCTTGAAGGACCAAAGCTTCCTCAAGAAGTACAGTCTGATCTGTCCCTTCTTGTAGACGGTTTCACTGTGGCGCCTCCAGTCCAGTCTGTTGTCAAGGTGAACTCCGAGGTATTTATACACCTCAACCACCTCCACTTCTTCTCCCATGATGGAAACAGTTTTTGGTTTATCCCTGTTTCTTCTGAAATCTACAATCATCTCCTTTGTTTTGTTCACATTCAAGGTGAGACGATTGTTTCCACACCATGTAACAAAGCGGTCCACCAGCTCTCTGTATTCAGCTTCTTGTCCATCTCTGATACACCCGACAATTGCAGAGTCATCTGAGTATTTCTGCAGATGACAGGTCTCTGATTTGTACTGGAAGTCTGAGGTGTACAGAGTGAAAAGGAATGGTGAGAGTACGGTCCCCTGTGGTGCTCCTGTGCTGCTGACCACCTGGTTTGACACACAATTCTTCAGTCTCACAAATTGTGGTCTGTTGGTCAGGTAGTCATTGATCCAGCTGATTGTTGAGGGCTCCACCTGTGTCTTCAGGAGTTTCTGACAAAGCAAATCAGGCTGAATTGTGTTAAATGCACTGGAGAAATCATATAACATGATCCTCACAGTGTTGCCTGCTTTGTCTAGATGACAGTGGGTTGGTTGAAGTAGGTGGATGATGGCATCTTCAACTCCCAACTCCACAGCGATAAGCAAACTGCAGTGGGTCCTGATACGTTCTTGTTTGCTTACTCAGGGGTGCCAACAGGAGTCTCTCCAGGACCTTCATGATGTGGGATGTCAGGGCAACAGGTCTATAGTCATTGATGACTGATGGGTGAGTTCTTTTGGGTACTGGAGCAAGGCAGGATGTCTTCCACAACACTGGAACCTTCTCCTGAGTTAGGCTAAGGTTGAAGAGGTGCTGCAGAATCCCACAGAGCTGCTCTGCACAGGCCTCAGGACTCTAGGGCTGACACCATCTGGACCTGCAGCCTTGTTACGGTTCAGTTTCTCCAGCTGCCTCTTCACCTGACTATTTGAGACAGACAAGTGGGATGGGGGAGGCAAAGGGGGTAGCACCATTTCCTGACTTGGTTGAAGTCAAACTTGTGGAATTAGAAGAGTCCATGGCTGAGGGGAAGGATAAAACATCCGAGGTGTAACGGGAAAGCTTTTGATCAGAGGAGAGTGGGATGTCTGTTTGGCTGGGAACAGGAGAGGAGGATGCTGAGCTAGTTCCTGAACTGAACCTGTTGAAAAATATGTTCAGTTCATTGGCTCTGTCCAGACTTCCATCTATCCAATCCTTCCTGTCCTTAAAACCTGTGAATTTTCTCATTCCTGACCAGACATCGCTGATATTGTTCCTCTGTAGTTTGTTCTCCAGCTTCTTCCTGTGTGCCTCCTTGCTGTCTTTGATCTTGACCTTAAGTTGCTTCTGTATACTCAGTAATTCCCTGTCTCCCTCCCTGAAGGCTCTTTTTTTTCTTGTTTAGCAGTTCCTTCAGGTCACTGGTGATCCAGGGTTTGTCATTAGGGAAGCATCTCACTGTTCTGGTGGGGATGATGTTGTTCTTCAGCTTCCTGTGACTATTTTATCACAGTTCGTTTTGACACAGGTTGCCTCTGAACAAGTGGTTTATATTCTTAACAGAGAAAAACAAGATTGTGATCTGATTTTCCCAGAGGAGGTCTTGGTTTGGACGTGTATGAATCCTTTACATTTGCATAAAACAAATCCAAGGTACTGTTTTCTCTTGTAGAGCAGCTGACAAACTGTTGAAATGTAGTAGAGAGCGAGGCATGATTTAAATCACCTGATATTGGCACAAATGCATTGGGGTGCTGTGTCTGTACCTTAGCAACAATGGAACTGATGACATCACATGCAGTGTCAGCAACAGCTGAACGTGGAATGTAAAAAACTGCCAAAATTACACTGGTGAACTCTCTTGGTAAATAATATGGATGAAGACTCACTGCCAAGAGTTCGACATCTGGGCTGCAGAAACGACACTTCACAGTAACATGTCCTGGATGACACCATCTGTTGTTGACAAGCACTGCTACTCCACCACCTTTTTTTTTCCGGTCGTCTTCAGATCTCTGTCTGCTCGTACAGTCAGGAAACCTGGCAGAGAGACGTTGGAGTCGGGGATATGATCCAGCAGCCCCGTCTCAGTAAAACACATGGCAAGGCAAGGCAATTTTTTTTGTATAGCACACTTTCAACAGCAGGGTAATTCAAGGTGCTTTATGTGATTTGGTGATTAAAAAAACTCAAAAGAAACACACATTACACATGATACACAATAAAGCAAGAGAAAGATTTTAAAAAAGCAAGAGAGCATGAACACATTTCATACATATGACATCAAGCATTTACTCGAAGGCAATTCTAAACAGATGGGTTTTTAGTCTCGATTTAAAGCAGTTCAGAGTTTCAGCAGCTCTACACTCATCAGGAAGTCTGTTCCAGATAAGGGGAGCATAAAAACTGAAAGCTGCTTCTCCATGTTTAGTTCTGAGTCTAGGGATGTTTAGTAGGCTAGAGTTGGAGGACCTGAGTAGTCTAGGTGATTGGTACCGTGACAACAGGTCTTCAACATATTTTGGTGCTAAGCCATGTAATGATTTATAAACTAGTAAAAGTATTTTTGAAGTCTATTCTCTAAGCTACAGGGAGCCAGTGTAAGGACTTTAGAACTGGGGTGATGTGCTCTACTTTCCTGGTTCTAGTGAGGACGCGAGCGGCAGCGTTCTGGATCAGCTGCAGCTGTCTGATTGACTTTTTAGGCAGACCTGTGAAGATGCTGTTGCAGTAATCAATCCGACTAAAGATAAACGCATGGATGAGTTTTTCTAGGTCGTGTTGCAAAATCAGTCCTTTAATCCTAGAGATGATCTTCAGGTGATAGAACGCTGACCTTGTTATTGCCTTTATGTGACCCTGGAGGTTCAGGTCTGAGTCCATTACTACACCTAGGTTTCGATGGGTTCAGAGTCACCTGGTGACATTGTAATGTAGAGCTGAGTGTCATCCGCGTAGTTATGGTAGCTAATGTTATTGGTTGTTATAATCTTGCCTAGTGGGAGCATGTAGATATTAAATAAGAGGGGCCCCAGGATGGAGCCCTGGGGCACCCCACATGTGATTTCTGTTCGTTCTGATGAAAAGTTTCCTATTGAAAGATAGAAGTCCCTGTTCTTTAGGTAAGACTCGAACCAGCCAAGTACTGTACCAGAGAGTCCGACCCAGCTCTCCAGTCGTTCCAATAAAATATCATGATCAACAGTGTCAAATGCTGCACTGAGGTCCAACAGAACCAGCACTGTGGTTCTACCACAGTCTGTATTTATGCGGATGTCATTGGATACTTTGACGAGGACAGTCTCGGTGATGTGGTGAGCCCAGAAACCACACTGAAAAACATCAAAACGGTTTGTCATTGTTATGAAGCCATTTAACTGATGAAACACAGCTTTTTCAATAATCTTACTGATGAATGGAAGATTAGAGATTGGCCTGTAGTTCTGCATTAACGTGTTGTCCAGATTTTTCTTCTTTAGCAGTGGTTTAATAACTGCTGTTTTTTAAGCCTGAGGGAAGACACCTGATAGCAGTGATGAGTTCACTATTTGAACAAGATCTGACCCAATAACAGGAAGAACTTTCTTTAGAAAAGCTGTGGGTAGGATATCAAGATAGCAGGAGGAGGAGCTTAATTGGATAATGATTTTTTCAAGGCTGTTCTGGTTTAATTCGTGGAATTCAGACATTTTCTCTACATTGTTGTTGATTGGGGATGGCACTGGTTGTGGGTATGATATTGAGGTACAGATTGACCGTCTAATTGTTAGAATCTTTTCAGTGAAAAAGCTGGCAAATTCATTGCAGGCCCTGGTAGAGTTTAGTTCAGGGGCTACTGTCACTAAAGGATTAGTTAGTCTTTCCACTGTTGCAAATAGAGTCCGTGCATTATTAATGTTTCTGTTGATGATTTCAGAAAAGAAAGATTCCCTAGCATCTTTTATAGTTAGTTGATATCTATTCAGTCTCTCTTTGTAGAACTCACAGTGAACCTGGAGTCGAGTTTTCCGCCATTTTCTCTCGGCTCGTCAACACTCTTTTTTTTCACTACGTACCAGTGGATTACTTGTCCACAGAGACTTTTTTCTACCTGAGACTACTTTCACTTTAGTTGGAGCAATGGAATCCATGATGTCTGAGGTTTTCGCAAGGAAATTATCTACCAACTTATTTACTGAGTTTGAGTTGGGAGATGAGGGGGGATGTGGTGGAAGGATAAATACGTTTAAAGGTTTCTACTGAACTGTCCCCTAGAAAACGCTTTTTTATAGTGGTCTTACTGTGGCTGGATAATTTAGCAGAGATGGTACTTTCAAAGAAAATACAGAGATGGTCAGGTAACGCAATATTAATTACAGAGATGTTGGAAATATTTAAACCTTTGCTGATAATTAAGTCCAGAGTGTGTCCTTTATTGTGTGTTGGTTGTTTGACATGCTGGATCAGGCCGAAGTTGTGGAGAGTATCATCTAATGTTTTTGCTTGTCTATCTTGGGGGTTGTCGGTATGGATGTTAAAGTCCCCCACAATGATTAGTTGGTCATAGTCAATACATATTACAGAAAGAAGGTCATTGAAATTATTAAAGAAGTTAGAGTTAAGTTTTTGTGGTTTATATAAACTTAGAAATAACGCTTTGTTAGCCACCCAGATAAATGAGCCCAAGTATTCAAAAGAATCAAACGTGCCCAGAGTTACCTTTTTAAAGTTCATTGAGTTGTGAAAGATGGTGGCTACACCTCCACCTGATCTGTGTTTTCTGTTCTCGCTTAAGAAATTGTAATTTGGAGGACTAGATTCTATTAAGGAAGTTGTTTCGTTATTTTCATCTAGCCAAGTTTCTGATAAAAAAAGGGCGTGTAAATTATGCTCAGTGATGAAGTCATTGATGAGAAAAGACTTCCCGGATAGAGATCTAATGTTTAATAAAGCTAACTTAAGTATTGTGATGATGGGCAGCTGAACGTTCTGACAGGTTATCAATTTGAGATTTTGTTTAATATGAGAGCGTGTGGTTAACGGTTTATGTTTCCTGCTGCTGATAATCACTGATATAGCCTCAGGGGTGCCGGGCGAATTCTGGGAGACGGTAGGGGTGGATTTATTGCCCGGTTCCCTCAAATATCAAATATCTGTAACACTGCATTCACGGTACTCTGGCTTCAGTTGAGGTATTATTTCAGCTTTTGCGATGTTAATCAGCTGCTCCCGGCCGTAAACCGCATTGTTGCCATGGTTACGCATCATAACAAATTGTCAAAACGGGAAATATTTACAGCAAAAATCCTTCCAGCTTTACAAACAGAGCTGGCATAGCTGGCATATGTGTTTCTGTGTGTGACAAAAAGTGGCAGTGAAAGATCTAGTAGGTCCACATGGAAACGAAATCTAAAGTATAATTCATGTATAAACTGACAGGATGAAGATAACATCAAAAAAATGGAGCAGGCATTATTGTGTTTTTGAGACTGCTGCATTTTTTATTTATTTTTACATTGAAAAGAAAATTATAGCCTACCTGTTTCCCCAGAATGTTATTTCAGATTTTTTTTTAATTTTTGTCCAGTAAAGCAAACTATTATTATTATTGGTACATTTTCTAATTCGGAAAAGTAATTATTTCTATTATTAATTAATTTTTAGAGATTTTAAAGTCATTTTTGCACTTGTGAAAGCCAATCTGAAGTTTGTTATTAAACTGTTCATTCTAACCACATGGAGAATGCATGCTTTAAATATGTTAAAATCAAAAGTCTGGTCACAGTCATGACTGGGTTTCAGGACTGTGCCAAGTGTTCTCTTTTTTTGAAATCAATATATGGTCACAAAGGCCGCTTTTTTTTTTTACCTGTACACTTTCTAGTTTTTGGTGCTGTGAAGCTGGTGGGATTTTTGCTGTAAATCTTTCACTTTTTGACAACTTGTTATGATGCGTAACCATGGCATCAATGTGGTATGCCGCCGGGAGCAGCTGATTAACATCGCAAAAGCTGAAATAATACCTCAACTGAAGCCACAAATCCCTGACGAGTTGATGAGACAGAGACGTGGATGCAGAGCAGGAGCGAAAAGGAGACAGAGAAAGAAGAAGTTCAATCCATCTCTTCCATCGATCATAATGGGCAACGTAAGATCACTGGCTAACAAGATGGATGAATTCCAAGCCCTTACAAGGACTTAGCCAGAGTACCGGGAATGCACTGTTATGTGTTTTACGGAGACGTGGCTGCTGGATCATATCCCTGACTCCAACGTCTCTCTGCCTGGCTTCCTGACTGCACGAGCAGACAGAGATCTGAAAACGAGCAGGAAAAGAAAAGGAGGTGGAGTAGCAGTTCTTGTCAACAACAGATGGTGTCATCCAGGACATGTTACTGTAAAGTGTCGTCTCTGCAGCCCAGATGTCGAACTCTTGGCAGTAAGTTTTCGGCCATATTATTTGCCAAGAGAGTTCACCAGTGTAATTTTGGCAGTTGTTTACATTCCACCTTCAGCTGTTGCCGAATATGCATGTAATGTCATCAGTTCCATTGTTGCTAAGCTACAGACACAGCACCCCAATGTATTTGTGGCAATATCTGGTGATTTTAATCATGCCTCGCTCTCTACTACACTTCCAACATTTCAACAGTTTGTCAGCTGCTCCACAAGAGAAAACAAGACCTTGGATTTGTTTTATGCAAATATAAAGGATGCATACATGTCCAAACCAAGACCTCCTCTGGGACAATCAGATCACAATCTTGTTTTTCTCTGTCCAGAATATAAACCACTTGTTCAGAGGCAAGCTGTTACAAAGAAAACTGTGAAAATGGTCACAGGAAGCTGAAGAAGCCCTGCAGGGTTGTTTTGCAACCACAGACTGGATGACTCTTTGCCATGCACATGGAGAGGACATCAATGCCATGACTGAGTGTGTGACTGACTATATAAACTTCTGTGTGGACAACATCATCCCCACCAGAACAGTGAGATGCTTCCCAAATGACAAACCCTGGATCACCAGTGACCTGAAGGAACTGCTAAACAAGAAAAAGAGCCTTCAGGGAGGGAGACAGGGAATTACTGAGGAGTATACAGAAGCAACTTAAGGTCAAGATCAGAGACAGCAAGGAGGCATAGAGGAAGAAGCTGGAGAACAAACTACAGAGGGACAATATCAGAGATGTCTGGTCAGGAATGAGAAAGATCACAGGCTTTAAGGACAGGAAGGATTGGATAGATGGAAGTCTGGACAGAGCCAATGAACTGAACACATTCTTCAACAGGTTCAGTTCAGGAACTAGCTCAGCATCCTCCTCTCCTGTTCCCAGCCAAACAGACATCCCACTCTCCTCTGATCAACAGCTTTCCCATTACACCTCGGATGTTTTATCCTTCCCCTCAGCCATGGACTCTTCTAATTCCACAAGTTTGACTTCAACCAAGTCAGGAAATGGTGCTACCTCCTTTGCCTCCCCCATCCCACTTGTCTGTCTCAAATAGTCAGGTGAAGAGGCAGCTGGAGAAACTGAACCGTAACAAGGCTGCAGGTCCAGATGGTGTCAGCCCTAGAGTCCTGAGGCCTGTGCAGAGCAGCTCTGTGGGATTCTGCAGCACCTCTTCAACCTTAGCCTAACTCAGGAGAAGGTTCCAGTGTTGTGGAAGACATCCTGCCTTGCTCCAGTACCCAAAATAACTCACCCATCAGTCATCAATGACTATAGACCTGTTCCCCTGACATCCCACATCATGAAGGTCCTGGAGAGACTCCTGTTGCCCCCCCTGAGTAAGCAAACAAGAATGTATCAGGACCCACTGCAGTTTGCTTTTCGCTGTGGAGTTGGAGTTGAAGATGCCATCATACACCTGCTTCAACCAACCCACTGTCATCTGGACAAAGCAGACAGCACTGTGAGGATCATGTTATATGATTTCTCCAGTGCATTTAACACAATTCAGCCTGATTTGCTTTGTCAGAAACTCCTGAAGACACAGGTGGAGCCCTCAACAATCGGCTGGATCAATGACTACCTGACCAACCGACCACAATTTGAGAGACTGAAGAATTGTGTGTCAAACCAGGTGGTCAGCAGCACAGGAGCACCACAGGGGACCGTACTCTCACCATTCCTTTTCACTCTGTACACCTCAGACTTCCAGTACAAATCAGAGACCTGTCATCTGCAGAAATACTCAGATGACTTTGCAATTGTCGGGTGTATCAGAGATGGACAAGAAGCTGAATACAGAGAGCTGGTGGACCGCTTTGTGACATGGTGTGGAAACAATCGTCTCACCTTGAATGTGAACAAAACAAAGGAGAGGATTGTAGATTTCAGAAGAAACAGGGATAAGCCAAACACTGTTTCCATCATGGGAGAAGAAGTGGAGGTGGTTGAGGAGTATAAATACCTCGGAGTGCCCCTTGACAACAGACTGGACTGGAAACTGAACAGTGAAGCCGTCTACAAGAAGGGACAGAGCAGACTGTACTTCTTGAGGAAGCTTAGGTCCTTCAAGGTTTGCAGCAAGATGCTGGAGATCTTCTACAAGTCTGTTGTGGAGAGTGTAATCTCTTCAGCCGTCATCTGTTGGGGTAGCAGCATCAGAGCCAGGGATTAAAAAAGGCTCAACAACCTAATAAAAAAGGCTGGTTCTGTTCTTGTGACAACTGTGGAAAATCTGGAGATGATAATGCAAAGAAGGATTCTTCATAAAATCAAAGAGATTATAGACAACCCTGAGCATCCTCTTCATGAGACTGTCATACAACAACAGAGCGTCTTCAGTCGGAGGCTTCTTCAGTTTCGCTGCAATACAGACCGCTACAGGAAATCCTTCCTGCCCACAGCTATCATCATCTACAACAACTCCTTAAAGAATTAATTATATGAGCTATAACAACACTTAATTTCCCTCTGGGATCAATAAAGTATTTTGGAATTAAAGGTTGAATATGGAACCCGAACACCATAGCGACATCTAGTGAGGGCAGGTGGTAGTTGCAATAACAGAACGAGGGTTTCCACCTGTCAGGATGCCAGGTTCGCTGCCGATACGTGACGTGACCAGCCGGTACCATATCCAGTGACGAATCATACAGGGTAAGGACTAATTTCAACTGATAAGTTTATTTTGCAACAGTATTTAATGTTAGCCTTTCTATCCATTATCTATTAGATGCCTGTAATTTCTTACAGTCCTACTTTGGCTTGCTATCGTTAGCCTGCTATCATTCATTCTTTTTACGTAGCTTACTGATGCTAGATTATCTTTAGTTTGCAACCCGCAATGACGCCCGCTATTGGCTGGTAGATGTAAATATAATGCCAACGTCGTGCCCGTCAAAATTTATATTTTATTTTAATTTAAATATAATTTTGTAAGGAAATTGTGTACTTTCATTCTGCACCCCTCTAAATGCCCCCTAGAAGTATTACTTTAAAAAAATATATATAGCTTTTCATTAAATTGTTCCATATTCAACCTTTAATGCACGGGCCAACGGGGCGTTGGCCAGGGGCCTATGATGTTCAGGGGGCGTATCATTTCAGAAAAAAAAAAAAAAAAAAAAAAAAAAAAAAAGAAATGTTTTAATACTTGTCAGGTTTTCTGTCAATCATCTTATATGCTAATTTTATGCTGCTGATTGATCCAAATTACAAGTGACCCACTTCTCCCACATGGCCTCTAAAGTTCCTATTGCACCATGAGATCACCAATCAAACAATTTAGACAATTTCAGGGCATGGTCATCTAGATGTAAAGAAACGTTGAAAAATGTCGGGGAAGAAATTTCAGAGCAGTGCTCAGAAAAGAAAAGCGATTCGTGAGAAGGAGCTTTGAGACAAAAAAATAAGAAAGAAAATGCCTAAGCTGACAATTCTTTAAGTCAGCTAAAGAAGTTGGACATAGCTAGCTCACTGACACCGGGCAGAGAGGAGGATGCAGCAGCAGCACCTGTAAGCATGTAGCAGCCCGCACAGCAGGGAACCGCAGGTGAGGAGGCGCAGCCGATAGGAGCGAGACATGCGAGAATTCTACTGCAGGTTTTTGTTTTTTTCACTTTTTCTTTTCTAAATACACACTGGATATTTTAGTTATTCTGGAAATACAGTCATATCACGGTGGATTATTCTTTTCAGCACGGAAAAAAAAAGGTAAGGAAAAATGTATGCTCTTGTTTTTCAAATGCCATTTTTGGGCTTATTTTGCTGCTCATTTGCTGAAATTTGCATGTAGCGTGATGAAACTTGCAGCTTAAGAATCTGTGAGATGCTGGCTTTCATGGAAGGCAAAGTTTGCTTGGTTCTGTTCGGCAGGGTGACCGACAGGTTCGGTTGAATGTGTTCCTGTAAAAATCGCAAAATAGCACAACTGCTCTTTTAGCTGCTTGTTATTTTTTCTGGGTTTGGAGGTCACAAAAACTATTTATACGTCTTTAGCTAAGATTCTGAGGTTTATAACGATAGGACATGCTTAGCAATCAGTGACCACAGGTCAACTAAATTCGGACATTCTATCCGCCCTTCCCCCACAGTGACCCGGTGACGGGGCTGTGGGGTGGAACAGGTTAAATGTAAATCAATAAGCACTTGTTAACACATTGGCCATATTGCTCCCCATGGTGTGCGTGTGTGCGTGCGGGTGTGAGTGATGCACAACAACCTGTTCTCGGCTGCTTTTGTTTAGGTTTTTATTTTAAATTTATAAATCTGCACGGCTTCTTTTAACATAGATTTTATTTTTCATTTTAAATCATGCTTTTTGTTCCTGTACTTTTGCTTTTTCTGCACCCTGCTGTAATGCTTTTGATGTTTTATGTAAAGCACTTTGAATTGTCTGGTAACATGAATTGTGCTATACAAATAAACTTGCCTTGCCTTCTTTAAAGAGAAGGTCATTGCACTGACTTGTTAGCTGCTGTTCTTTGTTTCTGCTGTCATCACTATTGGATGTTTCATGCAAAGGTGATGGTGGTATTCACTACTTTGCTATACAGTATGTTTTATGGTGTTCAATACAAAAATAAAATAGATATGTTGGCTTTGATAATATATTTTTAATTTTCAGCATATCTATTTATCTATGATAGATAGATACTGTATCTATCTATACACACATAGGAGCCGTATATAACACACACATATATAAGGGCCGTGGGTAAGGGGGGGGGCTACTGAGCCTCTCTGCCCCGGGGCCTATCAGCTGGTTAAAGTTGGCCCTGATGGTCACCTTAATTTAGGAGAGTGAGGGGAGAGAGATAAGTGAGAGGATGGAACCAGCTAGGAAGAGGAGGATTTCCCCTGTTTGGGAGCCAAATATTAGCAGGCTGGAACCCCCTGGAGTATTGGGAAAAGCAAAAATTACTGTACCCCAATTTATTTAGTCTAGCACTTGTGTTTTTGTGTACGTCGGCATCTTCTGTGCCTTGTGAAAGAGTGTTTTCGAAGGCTGGTGAGGTGGTGTCAAGAAACAGGAATCGCTAAAAACCAAAAACTGTTGAGAAACTGCTATTTTTGATTAAAAATGTTTTTTCCCTGTCTTGTATATCATTGCCCAAGTTACACAATCATTTTCAGTGCCCTCTTTCTAGTTCCACAAGCATTTTCACTTTCCTCTGCCTACTTGCCTAAAGTGACAGAAAAACATTACACAACCTGCCATAACACATGATACTACCGTTTGGGGATAATTTACAGACAGAATACATTCAAAGAATATTTTTATTATTCACATTTGTAATATTTTATGTAGAGAAATTATTTTTGTGGAACTCATAGTCATTACCAAGAACCATAGCAGACTTACAACTTTAATGCATCACACATTAAAGAGTAACTAAACCCCAAAACAACTTTTTTTTGCTTCTAAACTGTATAAATGGGTCTTTACCAATGCAGTCTTTCAGTTTCTGGGGATTTTTTTACATTTTGGTGTAAACTTGTTTAATTCTACACCTTTTGGTCTAAAAACGTCTTAGTGCTGCCCTTTTAGGGTTGAACGGTGGCTACTGCATTTGAATTTTGTGATTGGTGGAGAGTGGTACATCTCTACATCAGAGGCATTGCCTATGTCACAGCAGCCATGGTCTCGCAGACACGCCCCGTGGGTTTGGGTATAAAACTATACGCCGCCGCCCGAGCTCGGTGCTGCTGAGGCAGAGGAAGACAGGAGGAGTCCAGTCTCTGAGTGGTAATGCTAACATAGGCTAACTTTCAAAACAGATGAATGTTGATCAGTCGCAAAACTGCCAACGTCGCTTTGGTCACTGTCCATGTTTCAGTGTCACATTAAGCGAGCTGTCACTGTCCTCCAGAACACACCCCCACGTTCCCCCCTCCGCTTTTCCTCAACACTTGGCCATACCCCTCTGTTCTTCCTGGCACCGCCCACTTTGTAGAATTTTTTTTAATGTTGTCTGGGTGCGGGGTTATGCCTTTTCAGGGGGTTCAGTTACACTTTAAGTGGCTAAGAGCTACAGCTGCCTGTGATTATGTACCTGGCCAGTAGGGGGGTTTGTGTTCACATGAAGCCCCATGAGCAGAACCCTTTCTTGAACCAATTGGCTGAAGTGGTTCAATGTCCCATGGGGCTTCATCTCGCCATCACTACTCATGGGGCTTCATCTCGCCATCACTAAAGCAAAGTATAAACAAAATGATTTAATGAAAACAAGGACAAGGAACTTACATAACTCAGGAAGATAAAGGTAGCAACAGGGGACCAGGAACCAAACGGGGAAGATAAGGCAACGGGGAAGCCAGGGACCAAAACAGGAAAGAATGACGACGAACCAGCGAGTTGTGACTGAATGAGGACTGTATTTATACTGAGGAGAGAGTGAGGATGTGAACAGAAAGAGCTGAGGACTAATTAAGGGAAGCGGTAACAGCTAAGAGGGAGTGAGCAGGTGAAACTAATTAGCAGCTGGGATGGAAGGCAGAATGGCTACCAGAAGACCAGGAGCAAAACATAAGGACTAGACGGAGGATAATACTAAAGATGAATTAAATATAACAAAAACTAACTGGGACTAATAAAGGGTAAGTATTAATAGGAGCTTGGGAAAATAAAGAGATGAACTCAGACAAGGGCAACCAAACACAAGAGCACCAGAGGGAGACTAAAACGCAGTGGCCCAGAAGAAATAGTTTGGGAACCACCGTGTTAGGCAATGAAATGCAAGTTTACCACAGCATCTTGTTAATGATGTTACTGTTAATGTGCTACTCTATAAACATCAAGATGGCAAAACAGGTTTTATACACTGTGCAATAAGTTCTTAAAAACAACCACTAAATCTCGAGAGAGTTTATCCATTTTTTGATTTAGCTTGGAGTAGAGCTACTGATCCTCAACACTGAAAGGGGTAAGTTGGGATGGTGTGATACCTAATCAAGAGGCCTCCAAAAGTCTCAACTTAATTCAGTGTATTTACATAACATCAATTCACAACATGTCAATTCAATCCAATCATAACTATATTCCAATTGATCAAATCCAACTATTAAGTTCAGTTTATTATTCCACGTAGCTTGAAAAAGTTTTCTATCTAAGGAGACCAAGCAGATTGCATCGAGTCTTTGTCTTGCAGCATCACTCCACCTGGATGAACATGTAGCAACAGCAAACAATCACTTAAAACTACAGCTAAATTTAGTGGGCATTTGTTCCCTATAAATAAATTTTGATGACAATATTTTATTTGCGGTAAGTAAGGTTATTTTAGCATACCTTAAAAATATTGTTGCTTATTTTGTCCTTAATAAAACTATTTATATCATGCTGAACATTCAGGTTTTACTTGGTATGTAAATACTGTTGAGCAGTGATATTTTTACTCTATTTATTTATTATACAATGAAATGCTCATAACAACCCCTGTCTAATAAAAAAAAATGTAATTATCAGCACAACATAGAACCAAAATTCTCCTATTTCACTGAAGCTGTTTAGCAGGTTCCAGCCGTTGACTTCTCATTTAGACTCAGTTGTTTGGAAAGACATCTGACCCTGTTAACATTTCAAACCCAAATATTAAAAAGGGTAAAAAAGTCAGGTTGAAAATGTAAATAATTTGTCTTTAAACATTAGTTGAAATTCAGTTTTTTTCCCAGATAATCATATAACAACATTTTTGTACACTCATGATGAGTTTTTAACAGTGTACTCATGCTCTTAACATACTATAGTGATTATTCATAATTAGGACAGTTAGTGCACAAGATTCTCTTTGGATGATTTAATTTAACTGTACTACTTCAAAAAGCTATTCAATTGTGAGGTGTAAAAGTGTTAAAATTAATTTGCAGCACTTGTCTGTGTGATGTTATGGAATATTTCTTATGTAATTAAGATATTATTATTTATTCACCATTTTAGTCAGTACATCTAGGACAATAGGTCGTGTAGAGAAAACAAAGGCCTTGTATATGTGATGTTCTGATAAGTAATGTATCAGACGACCAGGCAGATGTCAGCAACAGATATAAATGGTACGTTCGGACGGATTCCCTGTTCGCTATCGGAGGAGGCAGCCTCCAGGCTGGCAGGATGAAGACACCTCGGACATGGACGCTGAGCTCATGGTATTAGAAGATAAACAGTGATTGCTAAATGCTATTTAAGGTTTTAAATTAGAAGGGTTGGGGAGGGAGAATGAGAGAAACTGTCATCAGTAGACTCCATCCCTCCATGTTTGGCAAACATATTTTCTATTAAATACTTAAACGCCTAAAGGACTCAGTTTCATCTTTGTTTTGAGAAAAGCTATATTTTTAGCCATAACAGGGATTAAACAGCTTCTTATTCAACTTTTTATATAAAGTAATTACCAGCTTTCATTATGGCAAGTTAACTAATCTAATTATTCAAGATCAGTCACTTAATATTCTAATGAAGATTAATTTACTGTTGAATCAGAAGAAAATACATCTTCAGCTGTCACATCTGTTTTTGTGTGCAGCATTTTAGGTTTATAATATTAAAAAAGCTACAGTTTATTCTGATCTACCAATTTAGATCTGGTTTTAGTACACAGATGTCAGACTTTCCTAAATAAAAACAGTCAGAAAGAAATATAATTTGCAAAGAGTCTTACACTTATTTCAAATTCCCAATGTTTTCAAACATATCCCATAAATAAAACTGTTTCATTAAAAAAAGGTCACTACACTCATTGTCTCACTAGTGATAAAATATCTAAAAATGTTGGGCAGCCCTCCTGGGGGAATCAAGAAACATAGTCTCTCTAGCATGTCCTGGGTCTTCCCCTGGGCCTCCTCTGAGTGGGATGTGCCTAGAACACCTCCACCAGGCAAGGAATCCTAGCAAGGATCCCTGAACCACCTCAACTGGCTCTTCTCAATGTGGAGGAGCAGCGGCTCTACTATGAGCCCCTCCTGGATGATGAACTTTTCGCCCTATCTCTAAGGGAGAGTCTGGACACTCCATAGAGGAAGCTCAATCTTGTTCTTTCGGTCACCACCCAGAGCTCATTTATCATAGATTAGGGTAAGAATGTAGATCAACCGGTAAATCAAGAGGTTTTGGCTCAGATCTCTCTTCACCACAACAAACCATCACTCCATCACTCCTGCATCACTCCAGATACCACACCAATCCGCCAATCGTCCTCCCACTCCACTTTTCCCCTCATTTGTGAACCACACTCTGGGATACAGTTACAGAAAAAAGATTCTGCACTTTTTGTAATTTTCCCCCAAATAGGTCTGTTTTGATTTAGTTTTTTGAATACATATTTTAAATTAATGGCAAGAAAATGTTTCTAAATTGTTTATCATAAGCCCATTCTTTGCATCTCAAACACCTGGGCCCCTGCATACATTAACATTTTATAACTTGATGCAAAATCTCTGTGTATTTCAGACAAGAAAATTAAAGGGGGACTATTATTTAGTCTCTATTGATTATGTGTGAGTCACTGTGTGTTTGTTTTCAGATGTGTGCTTTGAAGCGTGTATTGGTTCTTTAATCAACCATAATTAACAACTCTTACATCAGATCAATATTAAATGTAACTCGTGGAGAGATGGAGAGCAATCAAAGACTAGTACTTTGTGCTAATCATTGCTGCCTGTAAATTATTAGTTTGCACTATGAACCCCACATATAATGTTCTTCCCAATAATGTGTTGTGGCTTCATAGTGTTACCTTGTCTTTGTTTCAACTTCGTTGTAATTCTCACAAATATTAACAATACATGACTAAACATGCTATGTTGCTATAATTATTTGGCATAATCAAAATTCCAAAGGTGTATTTTGTTTTCCAGTTCTCAATAAATAAGAATTAATTACAATTAAATACAATTCTGTTTGTCGTGGAAAAAAGTTGCTCCCAGTGTATGAGTGTGCTTCAAAACATATTGCAATTTTTGTGTATGAAATAGCACAATACACATAAGTATGTGTATGAATGAGTGGATGGGTTTTTGAAGCACATCTCAGCTTTAAGAATTTAGCAAGGCTAAGCAGAAATATTTGAAATACACACATTTACACTTCCATTAAGGTGAGAACTAAATTAAAAGCAAGCTCACAAATCAAATTTGTAACTTGCTTGATCACATTGTTGTTCCACTGTCTTAATCAGAAAACAATATCAGAACTGTTGCTTGCAATCTGGTTTAATTACCAAAATTGTTTCAATTTGGAGCGTGATTATTATGCTTTAAAATCGCCTTAAAGGTGCTGTTGTGCTTTGCTGAAGCTTACGTATGTTGCTCAGGTCTGACAAGAAGAAACAAGAAAGAAATTGATAGTTGTCATCGTAAAGTCACAAAAAAACAAAACAGAAATTGATTCTATCTTGAGGAATCTTCTGAGACTAGAAATAAAATTTTTCAATGAATTTCAATAATTTGTTTTTACTAATCCAAGTGCCTTTTTTGTACTTAACTTTCATGTCTTAATCAAAACGATTACAGACATGATAAAAAAGGGAAATAAAAACTACCTAATAGCATATTGTACTATTCTCTAAGTGAACAAAACTACACAACTACGGATTTATCATCCTGCTGTTATGTTGTTTCCCCACCTTTGTGTTTGACTTATGTCTTACTTGAGCACTTATCGTTTATGTTGTAATAGAAAAACTCAACTGTTAACTGGAAAGGCTACTAAACTGGCATCAGTTATGTCATGGGTTATGGTTTTTGAATCTTGATTAGGAAAATACTTCTCTTGTATACTTTTTTTTGCATCGTTTTAAAGTGAGCTTTAGTTTTTCAATTTAAGATTGTAAAGTATTTTATCATCCTTCCACCATTCTTTGTTTTGAAACCCTAGTTCTTTACTTTTTTTAATTACATGTAGTTCGATTCATCTTTTACCTTCTCTATTCTCCTTTTGGGTCCTGCTTCCCTCCACTTTGTGACCCATAAAGGTTTAAAAGAAAGTTGTAATTTCAAAAAGGCCCAATTCGTATTCCAATGGGAACACTGGGTGCTGCTTTAACTTTCTCAGAGTAGAGGTATAACACAAAGGAAAGAAAAGCACTTGGACTAAAACTATTTCAACCCACAGGTAAAAAGAAGTGGATAAAAACATATGTTAAATAGAGTGTATCTTCTAGTGAATAATAGTACTCACTCAAACTTGTAATCACATGCAAAGAAAGCAATAAGGATATGGATGGACAGATGCTGAATAAGGAAGAAGCTAAATAAGGGATGGAATGGTCTGCTGATGCTCATGATTAGATATAATGGAAAATGTGACTAGTAGCAAATGTTAGACTGCAACTTGTGCAAAAAACAAACAAAAAAAAGAAGGTCCCAGGGGCTCGCTCACATGTCTACCCTCAAAAGCATGCTCAGGTGTTTGTTTGTTTTTTCCATAAGGATGTATTGGCTTAAGTTTAGTTGAATCACATTTATAAAAGCTTGAGCACCGTATAAATCAGATCTAGAAGGGAAACTCAGACATCCGTCATCTTTGTGATACTTTCCATCTCATTCTGAGGTGCTCCCTTGCCAGAAGGGATATGCATTTCACTGTTGAGCATGTTTAGGGTCTGACACATGGTCTCTTCCCAGTGTGATTTACCTGGAAATCCTCCAAAGGGAGGCATGCAGGAGACATAGTGACAAGACCTCAACTGACTCCTTACGACGTGGAGTAGCATAAGCTCTGTTATTGGCTCTCCCCAGATGATGGAACTCATCAACCTATCCCAAGGAGGCCACCTTATGGAGGATTCTCATTTCAGGTACCTGTATCTGGGCTCTTGTTCCACAGGTTTTCAATCCATATCACAGCATTGCTTTTTGGCTCAGCTCTGCTCTTTATTCTCCACAATAGACCAGAGCAATGCCAGCATTATTTCAGGTGAGGCCCTAATCTATATATTCATCTCCCACTCCATCCTATGATAACTCATGAGCAAGACAACAAAATACTTAGGGCTCTATTTTGAAAACATTTAAATTATTGCAGTAGCTTGCTTTGGATCTGTTTAACCGCAGCAGCATGTCATAGTCTCTTGCTTTTTGCTGTCTTTTCCTCTACTGCTGCATTCATCTCATTCATACAGAGCAACATGCTCACCAGCTCTCTGACTCGCCTGAGCACCTGCTATTACTGCATGCTGTTGCGAAGGCAGATTGGTTCACTTCCAAAATTGCAGCGTGAAAGTGTACCGAAACAAAATTAAGATGAGATTTTCTTCCCGTATTCCCTGCCCAATGGAACTGAGTGCCCCAGACTATCCTGGAGTGAAAGCTCGCTTAAATATCTGTGGTTAAGGTAAGGACTTACTCCCACCTTAGAAGTCCACCTTAGACATAAGGGAGTTAACTCTACATGAAATTGCACTTTAACACAGTGAAGGGGTTTGAGTACCTGTGAAATCCTGGCCGCAATGTTGGTCAGGGTTGTGACCCCTGGTAGGGTCTCCCATAGACATTTTGTTTTAAGAGAGAGGTCAGATCAAGGCCTAATTTATACCCCTTAGTGTGCTCAACTGTCTGCTCAACTGCAAAGCGTTTATGGGGGACATTTACTCATCTGCTCCCGACTACTAGGGTGTGCTAGGGGTCTCTGTGGATATCCACTTGCAGCCTTGATTTTTGCAACTCCACTGTGTTATGGGAATATTTCTATATAATTAGGAATAAATTATTATAATAATTATTATTATTATATACGTTCTTTGTAAGTGCCTCTAGGGCATTAGGTTATGTTAAAGAAAACAAAGCCTCTTGTGTGTAATGTTTTGATAAACAATGTGTCAGACTGCACGGACAGACGTCAGAAACAGCAAGATATCAACAGGACTTTGTGGCCTTTAGGGACTGGCCACGCTTTTATCTGACCCAGCGTAGACAGACTCTTCAAGACGGGACCAGGAGTGGACACAGAGACTGAGCTCATGCCGATAGGAAATAAACATTGATTGCTAAATACTATTTGATATGGTGCCTTAGACGGGTTGGGGAAGGCTTGAGTAATGGCACTGTTTTGGGTGCACTCTGTCCTCCATATTGGCCAATATGTTTTATTAAATATCAAAAACACCTGAAGGACTCCAGTTTGATCTTTGTTTAAGAAGAAGCTATTTTTGCCACGAACACCGCCAGTGCACATTGGCAGGGACAATACTAGTTGAGTCAGAGGGTGCTGCAAAAAACCCAGAAGATGCAGAAAAATTCGGCAGCAGAAGTAAAACAACAAAGCTTGGGCTGAAGATAAAACAGTGAGGAGAGATGTTTTGTCGCCAGGGTAGATCATTTAACATGGATACAAAAACTGCATTGATATCCTTTTGATAAATCCATTCATTCTAACTTTTTTGAGGTGGTTTCTTTTTTTGCTGTTCTGTGTTGATTGTGCATAAAGCAGCAGCTGGTTCTGGTCAGCTCTCCTAGGCATGGCTGTCAGAAGGAGTGTTTTGGCTGGGCAGGCATGGGCGGAGGCCTGTGGCGGGAGACTGTGGCATCATGATATGGTTTTTGGGGCTATAACTGGTGCTGAACAATTACTTGAGGCAATCCAAGAAAATACACACACTTTACAGTATATTGCTGTATATGTATTAAACAAATTACTGTCAAATAATGATATCAACTTACTCCCCCTTTTAGCAACTGTGTATTTATAATTACAAATGCAAACAGTAATTACAGTGAGATGTTCTCACAGAATCACAGCTCACTGCCTAATAGTAGTACCAGTAAACATAACAACATTACAGAGCCCACAGCAAATTATAAATCACTGGCAGTTTTTTCCTAATACATTCTGTCTCAAATGTCAAAGTCAAGATGTTAAAACAATGATTGCCTGGAATATAAAATTGGTAAAACACATTCAATGTGCACCTATACATTGGGGTGTTCATTAGTTTGAGACAAACCAGCAAGGATTCTCCTCTAGTCATGTATGAATAATGTATGTACATTTATGACGGTTGGGTTCAACTTTGGCTATAGCAGTACATGTCTGAGGTTTGTGTGATGCATGCCAACTGTGGTAAAATCTTGACACCATGGGTGACAATAACATTTAAAAATATTTTGAATGTCATGCTTTGTTAGATACATTAATTAGTCTTTGTAGCTGATATATTTATATTATCAAGTCTTGGTGCATTTTATTAGTTCCAATCAAACATTCAAGACTGAGTTGGTTCTTATTTTGGCTCACCTATGATAAAAGCTTTCAATTACTGTATTGAAAAAACAAAACAACTCTTAGCTCAATTAGTAAAAAAAAACAGCTATACTTAGTTTCCAACTTTATAGGTTTAAAATTATTTAAAAGGTGTGGCATCCATATGTATTCAGCTCCCTAAATTAATAGAACCAATCTAAGCAATATCGAAGTATTCAGAGTTTCAAAGGTTGTCTGTTTTTCTATCTATAGCAAAAGAATTGTCTATTCTTTTGTCTATAGTCCAAACTCGATCAGAGTGGACTAATGGCATCTGTAAACAACAATTATCAATGATTTCATACAGTGTATGTAGATATCTGGTTTCAACCCTACAGTGGCTTGCAAAAGTCTTCGGCCCCCTTGAACTTTTCCACATTTTGTCACATTACAGCCACAAACATGAATCAATTTTATTGGAATTCCACGTGAAAGACCAATACAAAGTGGTGTACACGTGAGAAGTGGAACAAAAATCATACATGATTCCAAACATTTTTTACAAATAAATAACTGAAAAGTGGGGTATCGTAATTATTCAGCCCCCTGAGTCAATACTTTGTAGAACCACCTGTTGCTGCAATTACAGCTGCCAGTCTTTTAGGGTATGTCTCTACCAGCTTTGCACATCTAGAGACTGAAATTCTTGCCCATTCTTCTTTGCAAAACAGCTCCAGCTCAGTCAGATTAGATGGACAGCGTTTGTGAACAGCAGCTTTCAGATCTTGCCACAGATTCTCGATTGGATTTAGATCTGGACTTTGACTGGGCCATTCTAACACATGGATATGTTTTGTTTTAAACCATTCCATTGTTGCCCTGGCTTTATGTTTAGGGTCGTTGTCCTGCTGGAAGGTGAACCTCCGCCCCAGTCTCAAGTCTTTTGCAGACTCCAAGAGGTTTTCTTCCAAGATTGCCCTGTATTTGGCTCCATCCATCTTCCCATCAACTCTGACCAGCTTCCCTGTCCCTGCTGAAGAGAAGCACCCCCAGAGCATGATGCTGCCACCACCATATTTGACAGTGGGGATGGTGTGTTCAGAGTGATGTGCAGTGTTAGTTTTCTGCCACACATGGCGTTTTGCATTTTGGCCAAAAAGTTCAATTTTGGTCTCATCTGACCAGAGCACCTTCTTCCACATGTTTGCTGTGTCCCCCACATGGCTTGTGGCAAACTGCAAATGGGACTTCCTATGGTTTTCTTTTAACAATGGCTTTCTTCTTGCCACTCTTCCAATAAAGGCCAACTTTGTGCAGTGCACCACTAATAGTTGTCCTATGGACAGATTCCCCCACCTGAGCTGTAGATCTCTGGAGCTCGTCCAGAGTCACCATGGGCCTCTTGGTTGCATTTCTGATCAGCGCTCTCCTTGTTCGGCCTGTGAGTTTAGGTGGACGGCCTTGTCTTGGTAGATTTACAGTTGTGCCGTACACCTTCCATTTCTGAATGATCACTTGAACAGTGCTCCGTGGGATGTTAAATGCTTGGGAAATCTTTTTGTAGCCTAAGCCTGCTTTAAATTTCTCAATAACTTTATTCCTGACCTGTCTGGTGTGTTTTTTGAACTTCATTGTGTTGTTGCTCCCAACATTCTCTTTGACAACCTCTGAGGCCGTCACAGGGCAGCTCTATTTGTATTGACATTAGATTACACACAGGTGACTTCTATTTAGTCATTAGCACTCATCAGACAATGTCTATGGGCAACTGACTGCACTCAGACCAAAAGGGGGGCTGAATAATTACGCACACCCCACTTTTGGCCTTTCACGTGGAATTCCAATAAAATTGATTCATGTTTGTGGCTGTAATGTGACTAAATGTGGAAAAGTTCAAGGGGGCCGAATACTTTTGCAAGCCACTGTATATGTGTGTAGAGGTTTGGTTTTATTTAAAACATTAAACCCGATAAGATAAACATGGTTTTATAGTCAGCTGAACCTCCTCCAAACCCTGGAATTTCATGTATAATACTTTGTCTCCTACAGTGATTCTCTTGCTGTAACAATTTCCCCATCATGTCAAATCACTGAGCAGCAAAAATCGGATAAGGCTTAAAAGAACTATCTGAAAATGAATAATTTGCAAAATAACTGGAAAGCCAGTGCCATTATTGTAAAATACCTCTCACTTTTTCTCATCTCCTCTTTTGCTAATGGAAAATCTCCTAGATGTGTATGAGAGAAAGAATCTCCACTATTAATTTCATCCTTTCCCCCTTTATTGGTCCACCCACAATACCTAAATGAAATAACCCTGTCAGACCTAATTCTAGTGAGGCATTGCTCTTCTAGCACAAAGGGCAAGCATTGGTATGTTAGAGAGGTGTATCCTATGAATAATCAGTCAAATCTGTGTCCAGGCGTTTTAGTAAAAGCTTTACTGAATGAACTAGGGTCTTATGAAATTGTATGGAATTCAAGCAAATATCTCGAGCACACGTATTGATTGTGGCCTAAAATTACAAGGATCCTCACTACATCTGATACACATTCCGCATTTAAGACTAACAGGCTATACATACTTTATCAAGAATCAATATGTCAGAGTGGTTGACTTTAGTCACAGTAGTCCACAGAATATTTCAACACCAAAGGAAATTAGATGTTTCAAGGAAAACAATGCCTTTCAAAGGTATTCAAACATAACTTCATTGAGGTTTTATGCGATAAACCGGACCACATGATACAGAAAACAATGCATGGTTTGAAATTTTTAAAAAAATAAAAAAATCTGCAAACTATGGTTTGACTTTGTTTTCCACCCCATGATTCAATACTTTGTGAAACCAACAGCTGCAAACCCATTGGGGTATATCCCTACCAGCTTTGCACAGGCAGAGATCTAAATTTTTGTAAATTTGTCTTTAAAAAATATATGTAAGTTTAGTCAGGTTGGATGGTAAGCTTCTCTGAACATCAGAGAACAACAATTTGCAAGTCTCCAAGTACACACGTAGCCGGGGTTTTTTAAAAACTGATATCCTCACCACCTCGTTTAAAAAAAATCTCCATCCACACATAACTGCATCAGTGCGTTGTTAAGCACATTCAAAGACATGCCAAACCTGTAGGGGGCAGTGTTTCCCCCAATTCCTATCCACTCAGAGTAACTTTCTTGTAAAAACAAGCAAACAAAAAGCGCTTGGACAATCGATGATGGCAACACATCTCTGAGGGAATAAATGCTATTTCTGAGTGGAAACACGGGTCACTCAAATTATGTAGAGGAAAGTGACGTCGCAGAGCCGCAAACTCTGGTTATTTCTGTCCACACGCAATCGCTTAAAACAGAGAAAACGCACATTTTCACTTTGGCCAGAGTTTTTTAAAAGATTCGTTTTCGGTGCCATAAATCTGCAATTTCGTGTGGATGACAGGCCAAACCGTAGAAAAATATATTTGTTTTGTGAGATACCCAGCTACGTGTGGACAAGGCATTATTAGAGATTTTAAACTTAAATTAGGTCTGGACTTTGACTGTAGCATTGTAATGCATGTGCATCCTTTTCCATTATTTATTTTTTTAGGGTTGTTATTCTGCTGCAAAGTGAACCTCTGCCAGCCGCCAGTCTGTTGTAGCCTCTAACAGGTTTGTTCTTTCTGCACAATTATGCACTGATTTATGTGGATCTGTTAAAAAAAATCACAATGAAATATTCTGGGGTTTCTAGTGGTAACTTGACAAAATGTGAACGATTTCAAACGGCATAAAGGTTTTTTGCAAAACACCTTAATCAATCAATCTATTACAGTAATGTAACATGTTGCACACAAACAAAAGCTCTGGACAGCAGCACCAACAGGTGAGTAGGCGGCTCTACTGAAATACCATTGCACTATTAAAGTCACAGAGAGCAGATAATTACAGTCAGTAATATCCTCTTCCTCTCCCCCTTCTCAGTCTTCAGATTGGAATGAGGTCAATCCTTATTATCATTATAAAAGTTCTTTCATGAAGCCCTGGGGTTGGTGTGTATCTCCTGTATGCTGTTGTGTTGTGTAGTTCGGCAGAATGCACAGCAAGGTAAGAAGTGGGAAAACTGGGTCAGACTGGAATAATGCTGGTAAAATTAATTTGTGGCAGAATTAGCATCAGTTTATTTGCCACTCTAAGAACAAGGGTTTATACAGGTGCAATGGAGCTTTTTATGCTATTTGAATCTCACTTGTATAACAAGTGAGATTAAAATAGCATAAAAAGAACCACCTTTTTTGTAATATTACAAAAAAAGGTGGTTCTTCAGCAGTCTGTTGTATACGTGTTTGTGTGTATATGCGTGTACATGTGTGTGTTTTTGAAAGGTACTCCAGCAACTTTCACACTAAAACAAAGTTGTTTAAAGGTAAACCCTCAGAGAGTCATCTGACCTTGCCGTTTTTAAGGGTCTTAGCAGCTTTTAGCTAACAGTTTTGCTTCAGTGGTCTGTGCTCAATCTGCTGCTGTCTCCCAATGGATCACAACAACATTCACACAAGGCTGCAGACTCTAACAAACAAGCATGGACACACTAACTTTCAAAGCAACAATACAAGTGCTACATGTTGACTTTATAATTACTGAAGGGAATATTTTAAATTAAGAGGGACATACTGCACAGTAAATATGTTTTAATATTTTTTTTACATTCACTTTACCATCTTTATTTGTGTCTTTCCTCTATCTTCATATTTCGGCTTTACGTGTCAGGCTTTTTTAGTATTCTTGGTGCTCCATTTTTCTGCTTTTGCTCCTGCTACTTTATTCCAATTCTTGCGGTAGTTTTAGCATTATCAATCTCAAGCAGTTGAAAATGCTACAGTCACCACTTCTCTGCAGGTCCTCGCTCGGTGCATAGCCAGACCTCATTGTGTGCGATGTGGAAACTCCCTGGAGAAAGCAGCTATGTTTGCACAGCGGTGGTGAGCAGGCTGCCCTTGGAGTTTTTTTCTCCCCAGAGCCCCACATGGATTTTGGTTTCTGGGGGTTTCAACTTTTCAGCGTTTTCATTGCAGTATGTATTAACTCCATAGCTCACAGTTGTAAGATAGGAGGCAGGAGTTATGAGCTCTCTGTGTGTGCTCTGTGGTTACTTTGAAGTAACGATGAAGTGTCCTCAAGGCAAGTTCTGACACTTCTCAACAACAGTGATAGGACTGCAGCATGGATTCTATCCTCTGAATGTCTGAAAAATGGAACATAGACACTAACTGATAGTTGAAATATGCGTTCCACTTCAGGGCCTGGATCCTATTAGGGGTGTGTCCAACAAGGTCCATGCCAGCCAGAACACAGCCTCATACATCTCTCTTTGCTCATAAACCAGACTCCCTCGTCTCAATAATGTGTTTGTTTAAAGTGCCTTGAAAATGTGTTCATATCACTTAGACTTTTTCACATTTTATCATATTAGGAATACAAACTTCTATTTCATATGATAAACCTATACCTGCATAATTGTGAAGTGGAAGGAATATAGATGGTTTGGAACAATATTTAAAATCAAATTCAAAAACTGTAGCAGGCATTTATATTAAGACCCTCAAAGTAAATATTAATCAAGAAAGTGTGTTCAAAGTAAAGAATTACAATATTGATGCCCACCACACTTGACAGATTATTATCTGTATTTTTTCTTTCTGTTTCACAATTATGGTCTACTCATACGTTTGAGATTGTAATGAAAAGGATTACATTGGGTTCAGAAATTGTCTCACAGTTATTTCTTTTGGGAATATGTTGTCACGTTCAAGTAGGCTACAAATCTGGCCAGCAGAGTTTGCCCCTTGTCAAAAAGTCTTGAGGGTAATTTAGGAAGGTGAGAATTGATACAGCATTATATATGGTGTGTTAGTGTATCCAAATTCATGTGTCGGTCAATAAGGCTGAGGTTAACATTATCTGCTTTGTTTTTTTTGGTTAAAAAAATTCTTATATAAGTTAAACATTAGTCATGTTAACCCTATATTTGGGGCTGAAAACTTGACACCATATGCTGGGTCAAACCCTAACACCACCCTGTGGTATTAATTTAACCCAGGATTGGATCACTCTGTTTGATCCAGTGTTGGGCTAGTAAATTATCCTAGCAACAATTGGGCTATTTTTAACCCAGAAATGTAATTGTAAGAAGCATACCAAGATATTTGACCTTTTGTGTCATTAAACTGAAATAAATAACTCATTAAAATAAGTAAAAGTGAAATATCAAAGCCGAAAAGAAAGAAACATAGGTATTATAAAGTCTTACATAAATAAATACAGAACAAAGGAATACATTAATTGTTTTTTATCGCAAATTGAAAAAAATGCATTTACATTTTCAATGTCAGGTATTGTACAAACTATAAAATTAGGTTTAGAAAGTAAAAAAAACTCACACAATTCTTTAGGCGTTTTTGTTATTGATTTTTTGCAACTGATCTGGATTTAGATGTCTGATACAATCATGTAGTAATGTATGGAAAATTAACACGTTTTAAAATGCAATATACAATGTAATATGTATAGTGATAACTTAATGAGAGAATGTCATGTTAATGTTTTATCAAAGACTATATAAACTCAGCAAAAAAAGAAACGTCCCTTTTGCAGGGCTGTGTATTTCAACAATAATGTTGTAAAAATCCAAATAACTTTACAGATCTTCATTGTAAAGGGTTTAAACAATGTTTTCCATGCATGTTCAATTAACCATAATCAATTAATTAACATGCACCTGTGGAATGGTCGTTAAGACCTTAACAGCTTACAGAAAGTAGGCATTTAAGGCCAAAGTTCTAAAAACGCAGGACACTAAAGAGACTTGTCTACGGACTGTGAAAAACACCCAAAGAAAGATGCCCAGGGTCCCTGCTCATCTGCGTGAACGTGCATTAGGCATGCTGCAGGGAGGCATGAGGACTGCTTATGTGGCTAGGGCAATAAATTGCCATGTCCGCACTGTGAGACGCCTAAAACAGCGCTACGGGGAGACAGAAAGGACAACTGATCATCCTCGCAGTGGAAGACCACGTGTAACAACACCTCCACAGGATCAGTACATCCAAATATCACACCTGCGTGACAGGTATAGGATGGCCAGAGCAACTGCCCGAGTCACACCAGGAACACACAATCCCTCCATGAGTGCTCAGACTGTCCACAATAGGCTGAGAGAGGCTGGACTGAGGGCTTGTAGGCCTGTTGTAAGGCAGGTCCTTACCAGACATCACCAGCAACAACGCCGCCTATGGGCACAAACCCACCTTCGCTGGACCAGACAGGAGTGGCAAAAAGTGCCCTTCACTGATGAGTCACGGTTTTGTCTCACCAGGGGTGATGGACGGATTTGTGTTTATCGTCGAAGGAATGAGCGTTATACCGAGGCCTGTACCCTGGAGCGGGATTGATTTGGAGGTGGGGGGTCCGTCATGGTCTGGGGCGGTATATCACATCACCATCGGACTGAGCTTGTTGTCATTGCACGCAATCTCAATGCCTTGCAGTAAAGGGAAGACATCCTCCTCCCTCATGTGGTACCCTTTATGCATGCTCATCCGGACATGATCCTCCAGCAGTACAATGCCACCAGCCATACTGCTCGTTCTGGGCATGAGTTTCTGCATGACAGCAATGTCAGTGTTCTGCCATGGCGAGCGAAGAGCCTGGATCTCAATCCCATTGAGCACGTCTGGGACCTGTTGGATCGCAGGGTTTAGGGCTTGGGCCATTCCCCCCAGAAATGTCCAGGAACTTGCAAGTGCCTTGGTGGAAGAGTGGGGTAACATCTCACAGCAAGAACTGACAAATCTGGTCCAGTCCATGAGGAGGAGATGAACTGCAGTACTTCAAGCAGCTGGTGGCCACTCCAGATACTGACTGCTACTTTTGATTTTGAGCCTCCCTTCATTCAAGGACACATTATTCTATTTCTGTTAGTCACATGTATGTGAAACATTTTTAGTTTATGTCTTATGGTGTTGACTCTTTTAGTGTTCATACAAATATTTACACACATTAAGTTTACTGAAAGTAAAAACAGTTGAAAGTCAGAGGGCGTTTCTTTTTTTGCTGAGTTTATTTCGGTTACATTTATAATATATCATTTATGATTAAATATCGAGTAAGAACTAAATTTCACTCTATTTTTAGCTTGAGATAGCATTAATCTCACAGAAATTATTATTTTAGATGTTTTTGTCAGTTCTCGTTTCTTTAATTTTCTTACTAAAGAAGTTTTGGTTATTTGGTTCCAATTAGAAGAGCATTTTAGATACAGCAGCCTGTTGGACTGCATTTGATCTAGAAATGTGGACAGTGGGGAATCCACAAGCTGAATTGGGACACACTGTCTAACTCTGTGCTGCGGAAACATTAAAATACAGTCTGTTTCTCTCTGTTTAAACAGTTAAAATTTGCATGGCCCAAATCCATAATAACTATCGTCTGCAGCATGCTCTATGTTCTGGTTCTTTCAGTTATTATAAAATGACTAAACATGTTTCATTTTTTATGCTTTTGCAAAATGAATTTATCAGGCTTCCTACACCTCGGGCATCTGTAACTTAATGCACCTTCTCTGTGGCACGTAAACATTTCACTCAGCCTAAAGCACCCTGAGTCACTGAGAGAGCTACCAAAATTTCAAAGTGTAATTTGTTTGTTAATAATCCCAAAGGTTGTTTTTCATTCAGTGTTTGGTTTGTTAGTTGTAAAGCAGTTCAGCATCATTAGAAATGAGAAATTCAAATAATATGAACACAATATAAAAATAGAAGAACATTCGTTTGACAATTTTTTTTTAAAGTGTATCAGAAAATTTAGCTTCTGGTAAGGAATAAAATAGGACTTTCCCACATTTAATATGGCATGCTCCTCACTGTTCGAGTGAGAGTGAACACCAGTTAAACCCCTTTCATTTCTAGAGAGAAAAAAAAGATAGACAGACAGATGAATAAATTCTTGTGGTGCATAAGGAAGTCATTAATGATTGAAAAAATAATGTAACCGCTTGTTATGTCCTCAATGTTTTTAACAATGTTTGGCAGATAAAGTATTTTATGGAAAGAAAAAAGGTTATAAGTGCAGGCTATTTATAAACTGAGCTTTACGTGAAAATATTGTGACAGTAAATGCACATTGTAAAAGCAAAATATTTGAAATGTGAAATAAATGATTTTTTACCAAATTGGTAAAGAAAAATGCCTGGATTGGCTTGAAAAGTCAGTTTCTCTGGGGAAGGTATACTTGCCTGTTGTTTGTAGGATAGAATAAAGCATCTTATGGAATCTAAATCACTGCTTGCTGACTTTTTTCTAAAGTTACTATTGAGTTTAGCTTTGCTCTTCTTAAAATGTTGCTCTTTTCCTGGGAAAATTAAAGCTTTTTGATAATTTTTGTCAAGCAAAATGTACTTATTCTAATATTTCACAGCAAAGAAGACCCATCACTTCATGAAGCTAACACAATAACCTTTTTTTTCCAAAATGCTTGTTGCCAAGGGTTGTGACCCATTTTGTTCACACACAACTTAAGTGATCATATGTTTGGAACATGATATTTATTCAATTTACAAAAGTTACTTTGCAAATATGTGACGTCAGAAAGTTTTTGAGAGGTGGTTGGTGTTTAAAGGCACGGGGTTACTCTGGTTGTGTCACAATAGCTACTACACAAGCAAGTTGGGGTGTATTTTTATCAAGGAAAACCTAAAGATAAGCCCTATGGGCTTTTCTTGCTGGTGAACACCCACACTTGAAAAGAAAAAAAACATATTTTCAGCTTCTAACTTATCAACATGGTGAGTGAAAACATTAGCGATAAAATAGATTCATTTGATAACGGGTAATAGGTTGCATTATTATCCACAAAGTATCAACATCAAAATCTTTGAATTTTGATGTTGTTTGCTCGACACTTTTCCAGTGGAGCTACATTTCAAAGTAGAGCTTTTGATGTTAAATCCTGGCTGGCATTAAATAAAACTTGAAATCAATGCAGCACACTTTGGTTTATGTATGTTGTTAAATAGAAGCAGAGTTGTCTCTTTGCATACAGAGAAACTTGAAAAACAAT
The DNA here is from genome assembly GCA_963556495.2 of Valencia hispanica. NCBI lineage: Eukaryota > Metazoa > Chordata > Actinopteri > Cyprinodontiformes > Valenciidae > Valencia > Valencia hispanica. The sequence goes on along the minus strand of OY747717.1, from coordinate 10,634,751 downwards.
ATGTTGCCTGAAGTGCAGGTTCATATAAAACTACATCAAAATCACAGCCTGTAGGTAAACCTCAAAATATTATTTACTCAGACAGTAGGAGAGGTTAAAATGACAGAGGCAAAAATAACACATCTGTGAGATGTTGGTATCCTTGTAGCTGGCAACCCCGTAACCCTTTTCTCGGCGGGGTAACCTTCACTTGCAGTATCACATTTCTCCCTGACAAACAATCGGGTGACACTCTGAACATTCCAAATAGCTCCAGCCACACGCTGTTAGAAACCTGGATGGTTCTCCTTTTGCATTCCACCCATGAGTGGAGCCCTGCTGAACTGCCTCCTGCAACTTGATAAATCATTCGGAAATCATTCAGCACAGACACAAGTAGGACTGCCATGGCTGCTCCCCAAAGCACCACGCTGAAATTACTTGCTGTGAGTCAGATCTGCTGAAAAGCCTCCTAGTATGGATTTGCTCTTTGACCGGCAGAGAGAGAGCCTGCCCATTTTTTATTTAGCCTCAGCTCTTGGTTACCCAAGTCTTTTCCAACAACTAATTAGAAATTGTCCCTAATGACTTGTTCAGATGCGGGAACTAGAGATATTTGTTGAAGTATAATCATATAGTGTACCATTATCTCTACTAGTGACGTGTTAAATGGATTCCATTAAAGCCTTTCATAAATGAAGCAACAATTATTAATAAAATAAAATTAAAATTTGAATATAATGAAAGTTTTGTGTTTACACATTCTAACTGAAGCTACGTACGGAACATGCCATTACTTTTTAGTAGTTGTAATGTTTATGGTTAAATAATCCTAAAACAACTTAAAAAATACAGATTCTTGAATCTTGAGTATCTTTATGTTTTATAACAGCAGATAAATTAATGATAACTTAAGTACTTCCATGCATGGGTGTTTAAACAGTCAGGAATACACTTTAAATGTACTCAATGATAATGCCTCCTAAAACTACACCACAGAACTCAAAAAAATGTTTAAGAGGAACGAAACACTTTAAACCCTTACTGGGTCTTTTAATTACTTTTTATCACTAATTTCATGTAGGAGATTAACAGTGTTGCCAAGGCATTAACAGCCTTGTGATTTTGGGATAGACCAATATTTGAACCAAACCATTCTATTTTAGCTCAGATTCTATGTTTAGGGTCTTTTTTGTTTTGTTCTTTTGTTACATTTGTTGTAAGAAAAAAAACTTTTTTCCTGTAAAACATGAAGGTTTTTTTTCTTTGTTCATCATTCATAATGCAAAATACAAAACCTCACTAACCCCTGGCATCCATGGCTGTTATTAGAACTAAGAATAGGTTTTTGGAAACACTGCATGAGCTAATGTGATAATAGAAATTCAGGTCAGAGAGTTTGTCTACCCATGTTACTCCTGCCAGTATTGCAAAACAATAAGTCTAGTTCTTAGATTTCAGACTGTTCTATGCAAATCTAAACAAAAAAATATAAAAAATAAAAATTAATGGGTACTGAGATGACCCATAAAAATAAAATCAAGATCTAATTAAAGCTGATGGATTTTCTACTTTAATTGCTGTAAATGACAGGAGACACTGTTTATCTTTCATCATCATAATGACAGAAACAATTTTAATCTTTGAACACATTGCAGTCTCTGTGCATGTATGATGTTTATAGAGAGTGGGAGCGTAAAAATAGCTCAAAGGTACTGAACCAGGCATGTACTGTATTTACATTAAAATGTCAGAGATTATATAAATCCTAGTTTTTTTAATCAGTGACGTGGCAACATTAGTTGTAGGTTGTTAACTCCATTAAACTGATGGTCTGTCACCTTTTATGATATTATTTTTTTATATGACAAGTCGGTGTGGAAGTTTTGAGTCAGTTCCAAGAATCTCCTCCGCTTGAGGAAGTTACTCCTAAAAGAGATGCAATTAAAAAGCTCCAATTCAAACAAGCCAATGGGGACAAGTTATTTTTACCTGCATGTTTCCAGTCACTGTTGAAAATCTCAGATTAACGAGAGTCAGACAACAAAAACTTGAGATGTGCTTCCTGAAATCAAGCTATGCAGTTATATTTGCCACAGATATCTCATGTGAGGAATGTATCCATCTGAACAAAGTTTGCCAACTATAAAAAAGATAACTCTAAAAGTGTCTGCATGAAAGAGACACAATACCAAAGGCATTGAGGGGTGGGGGTGGGAGGGGGTTTACAAGGGGAGGAAGGGAACCTCCCTCATTCTGAGCTGTGAAGTGTCAGACACTAATGCCTTTGGATAGAAGCTCCACTCCAGGGTATTAACTCAAACATGGACGACTAATGCCATGGGATAAAGCATTCAGCCTCACTTACAGGGGCACAGGCACTCCCACAGGATCACAGAGTCTGGGCAGAAAGCATTAAATTACCAAAGACCAGAGTGTGCCACGGGATAGATGGAAAGCAGAGGCACAGTTCAAACTAGTATCAAACTAGGGGATGTTAGATTTAAGGACCTGCACACAGGCAAGTTAATAATCCAACACAATAGTTACGTTTTTATTTTTACCTTTGCCAAGTTACATACACAAAGCTCACTTTGTTATGGGGATTTTATGCAATGTACCAACACCAAGTAATGCATAGTTGTAAAGTGAAAAAAAAAAACAGTTTTTCAAACATCTATAATTATAATCTAACTCTAAATAAATCAATTGGCCCTCATAGGTCACTAAATTATTAAACAGATTGCCCCTGTTTCTAATGCAATGCAAGTATAAGTACAGCAGTTGTATGACAGCATCAGATGTTTAATCACTAATGATTACTGACAAACAACATCATGAAGACCACTAAACACAGCAGACATGTTAGGCATAAAGTTGTAGAGAAAGCAGGACTGGGTTATAAAACAATTTCCCAACCTTTAAACATCTAACAGATTACTTTTCATTGCATCATCTGAAAATGCAACACGTCCGCAAATTAAAACGACCATATGGTCGATTGTGACAGCTACAAAAAACGACCTGTGTGACCGCTTTCTGGAGTCAGGCGCCAATCCAGCAGTGACTAGTGTTGTATTCTACTTTTTTGGGGCTATTTTTTATTATGCAGTACATATGTTTTAATTATATCTTTTTTTAAGCTTTAGAAGTAATAGGCCTGTTTATATTATTCAGGGTAGTAGAACATGACTCTGTTACCAGTATTTTATAGGGTTTAAGGTTTTAAGTAAACAAACTCTTGAGTAAAGATATGAACTGAAAGCAGGGAGGATCAGTTATAACTCTGGTTCATGTTACAACCCGAGTTCATGGTACTCCTGGTACGGTCAGGAGACCTGGAGAAAATAAATGACCTGTCAAGATGTAGAAGGAGGAGAGAGGAGTCATGTGATATGTTCTTTGTTCTTTTGGAAATAAAAATGGTACAGCCTTGTAGAAAAGCGAGTCAGATTTTGTCTGGCTCCCATCTGCAGGTGCGTCCTTTTGAAACAGATATCTGTTTGTGTGTGTTGTTTTTACTCTCTGTCTCTCAGTTCTGGGTCTTATTTTGAAACAGTTCCCGCTGGGGTTTTGGAGTTCGGCGCCCCCACCTCTCGGAGTAAAAAAAAGTGAGTTCCAGAGCACATAAAAAAAGAAGCCGACACTAGTTACCAACAGGGCATGCGCGTACTTTCCCAGAGGAGCTGCCAAATACGCAAGCGCAAAATTGATCTCAGTTCAGCTACCAACATTCGTACTGGTAAAACTCACTGCAGTTTCACTATTTACATACATTCTCTTGATTACTTCATTCACGTGTTGCTAGCCTTTTGGTTGTGGCAGTGTGGTTATCATAGCGCATCAATTCCAGACGATCGAGTTACAAAGTTTACCTGAGGTCCAAAAACACTCTCTGCCTCCATATGTTTAAAAGGGATTTGTTTTCATTCTTTACCGTTTTAAACATGGGAAAATGACACATCCTTTGACATGTGAAATTAGCACATAATTAAAGAATGGCACTGAATTACCAAAACCACCCAGGTATATATGAGAAGAAGATCAACCTGTATCTGTGAAGACGGCATTCTCTTTTTTTAAGGTTTTGTGGCCACATAGTGGCCTTTATTTGAATGTGCAACACTCGGCAAATGTCCGTGGGGTGGAAGTGAACCCCCGGAACGCCGCATCCCTCTGAACATGGGGCGCCCGTCTCAACCACTGTGTTATGCAACACGACTTTTACCTTTTTTTAACCATGTGCAGCGTAGTGAACCTCACTGTCTTCAGAATAACAATGTTTATTAGTTAATTTGTAGTTAGATTAGTTCAATATCTGCGTCATCATCTGTTTAAATGCCCAAGGTAGATGCGCCAGGCCCCCAAAGGGCCGTCTGTTTTCTACACCTGACATTTTAAACCACAAGAGGTCGCATACGGAATATAGGGTCGTTTTTTGTAGCTGTCCCAATCGACCTTAATGGTCGTTTTAATTTGCGGATGGACTGGAAAATGGAAAGCGTATGGCACAACCTCAAACCTACTAAAACATGACTCTTTACCTAAAGGTTAGTTGGAGAGTCATGTCTTGGTATGCTTAGATCCTAAACTCACATACAGGGGCAACATGGCAGTTAGTGATACAGTTTAAAGGCACAGGGTAACTCTGGAGGAGCTGCGGAGGTAGGATAAAGACAACTATTAATCGAGGGCAATCCAGGTAAAAAACCTGGACCATAAACATGTCAGAATGGGCCAGTCAAAGTCCCAGACTGAAATTGCGCTGAGAATCGGTGGCAAGACTTGAACTGATGTTTACAGATGCCATTGTCAGCTACGATTGTGTTTGAGCTATAATGCAATGACGAATGGGCAATAAAGTTAATCTTCAGATGTGCTTCCAAAGACATACAGTAAATGCCATTATAATTCATTATATGTATTCACTAGCAGTACAATCAAATCAAATCCATGCATGCATGTTGGTGGAATATATGCTCAGATTAAAATCAGAGTCAGGGAAAAATGCACTTTATTGTTCATTTCTAAAATCTCTCCTGTATGTGTAAAAGAATATTACTAAAATCAATCGACAAGACAGTTCAGTGCAGAGAACTGTATCCTTTATCAGAGAAATCAAATGCAAGTTACCAGACTACTTTAAGCTTGCAAAGCATATGTGGTGGCTTTGATGACTACTTTTCATACAACAGCAACAAGCTCAACAACATTTCAGAATGCACAGCAGGAAAGCCTGCAGCAGCAGAGGACTGCATCCCGTTTCACTCTTGTCAGCCAAGAGCAGAATCTGAAGCTCCAGTGAGCACAAACTGGGATGCAGTCAACATGTCAACATGGACAAGATTCTCAGGGGAATGTTTCCAACATCTTGTGGAATGAATGCCACAAAGAAGTCTACAGGAGTCTCAACCCAGTGTTCATACGGTGTTCCCACATACATACAGAAAAATATTGAAGGTAGAAATGGAAGTAAAGCAAAGAACTGTGGGATATTTACAATAATCTAAAAAGTAAGATCTACAGAACTAGTCTTTGTCAGAAAGGTGATTTTAAGTTTAACAGTTAAAAAAAGAAGAAGAAAAAACTGCTCAACCATGATAAAACGTATTTGCATGTTTTACTGTTCATACAGGAGAACAAATATATACATACATACAGGAAAATAAATATATTTATCTGAGGTTTGTTAGACAACAATAGTGAATAAACAACAATATTAAGACCAATGAATCAGAAAGGTAATGGATAAAGTTGTTGGAACAAGTAAAGAATGAACAATATTCAATCTTTGTAAATTACATATGGTGGCCAATAAATCAGTCGAGCTTTATTCATGGAAGCAACCAAGAGACCAATGGTAACTTTGGGGGAGCTGTCGGGATCTACAATTCAAGTGGAAAAATACGTTGGCAAGACAACTATTAACAGTCCCTCCATCCATCCATCCATCCATCCATCCATCCATCCATCCATCCATCCATCCATCCATCCATCCATCCATCCATCCATCCATCCATCCATCCATCCATCCATCCATCCATCCATCCATCCATAGTAGAGGTTCCATACTGCCAGAGCTGCAATGTAATGGCTTGGTTCCTCTGCCTCTGTTAATTTTGTAAGGCACTGTTTAAAAAGTATCTCTGTGAGGTGTTTGATGGAACCAAATCTTTTCTTTACTTTTAACAGTTATTGAGTGAGTATTATTTTCCTTTCTTGTGTAGTTGCAAAACATACTTTGAGCAACATATCTTTAATTCAGTAGTTTACCAATTTATAAGGTACCCTAGAAGCAGAATAACTAGACAAAAATGATATCAGCATGAATCAAACACAGCTGATGAACAAAATGTATGGTTCTCCACTCTTCTAAAAACAATGACACAAGAAAAAGACTAATGCCAAATTATGTATTTTTTTGCTTAGTTTTTTGCTTTTTGAATATTAAATAAACATAAGCATAGTTCTATTGTTCTAAAACGTACACCATCTTTAGTGGTTCTCCCAAATAAATGTATTATTCCTCCTGATTTGAGTGGCTGAGCATCCCCATTAGTCAGGTTAATCTGCTCTGCTTTGTCCCTTGTTAGATGTACCCCCACTGTCACAACATTAATACATTCATGATTTGTCTAGGCGATGGACTTTGATTTAGCTTGATGACATTTTAATAAAATAATACTTTTAACATCACTCCCTTCTTTACTTTCTGGCAGCAGTGTGTGATTTTAAAATCCTATTGAGCCATTTCTGTTAAATATTATTATCATAATGTATTTAGAAACATGATTCAAGTTTATTGTCATTTACTGCCTTTGCTTCATTTCTTTCCCATTTTTCCCATCTGGTATTGGAATAACCTTCAAATGCATTTTTCTAAAACCGAGATGTTTGATGTTGGAATCACTGTTCCACTTTAGTTTCAAAGACCAATAACTTACCCAGACATGCACTCTTCCCACTCTCTGATGATAACGTTTGGCTTTTAAGAGAGAATGCTAAACAGCTGAAAATAAATGCAAGGCTGATAAACTTTGAGTGTCATCCAGTATTATGAATTACTTAGAGCCCAAATGTCAAATAGAGATTAAACTTGTGAAAGAGGGTTATTTCTTTGTCCTGTTTATTTAAGAAAACCATCAGTGGCTGTCTTCTTCTGCTTTCAAGCCTTTTATTTCATATAAAAATGTTAAAGAAGTGCTGCTTTTTTTAATTTATCTGCGTAAGTTTAATATTTTAGCAATAATGCACAAGACTTAAAGGAGCATAGTTGCTGTGGTGACATAGAGTGCACCTAGTTTGGTAAAATGCAGCGTTTTTCTAGTCTAGAAATCCAGACAAACCGCAGTAGCAAAAGTATTGTGCTTTGCAAGTTGGTTTAGCCACACTCCACTGTAGCCTCAGCAGGTCTCCCATTGTTTGTTGCATATTTATACATATAAACATATATATATATATATATATATATATATATATATATATATATATATATATATATATATATATATATATATAGACTTATGTTTCCTCAAGAAGTACAGTGTGCTCTTGTCATGCTGCCCTAATCTCCCTCTCCTAATCATCGTCCTCACCTGTGTCTCCCATCAACCACACCTAATCCTCCTTCCCTTTTGCATTTAAAACTCGTCACTTCCCTTCACTCAGCGCCAGATCATTGTGATTGTCTATGTCTTCATGGTGTGTCGTCCTGCTTTATCCTGTCCTGCTCGTCTGATGTTCTGTTTCCGTTCCTGCCATCACCACCATCACTTCCACTAACAGCACCTTCAATAAATATCCTGCACCTTTTTCGGGAACGGCATTTGGGTCCATGATGTACACCACATCCTTGACAGAATGATCTGGCCATAAAAAATGGACCCAGCAGAAGGCTGCTGCTGAGGGGGAGCCAGTCAGGCCAGACTGGCTGACTGGCTGAGCCAGTCAGCCAGTCCGCTCCTGCCTGTCAGGGATGTGTGTGGAGTATGGACCCAAACGCAGACGCGGAGGAAGTGCAGGATGTTTATTTAAAGGTGGAGGTGATAATGGTGAAGACTCCTGAGGACCTGGAGGTCGGGCGGACGGCCCCGGTGGCGGCCCCTTGCTGGGAGGTGGTCGGGCGGACGGCCCCGGTGGCGGCCCCTTGCTGGGAGACGGTCGGGCGGGCGGCCCGGATGGCGTCCTCTGGCTGGAAAGAAGTCGGGCGGGTGGCCTCGTGATCCTCCCTTGAGGACCTGGAGATCCGGCGGACAGCCCTTAGGTCATCTTCTGAGGGTCAGGCAGCGGCTGAGGAGCTTGGCTGGTTGGCAGCGACAAAGATGCCTGGCCGGTAAAGGTCGGCCGAGATGAAGAGAGTCTGGAGGCTCGGACGCCTGCTGAGACGAAGAGTCTGGAGGGTCGGACGCCTGCTGAGACGAAGAGTCTGGAGGCTCGGACGCCTGCTGAGACAAAGAATCTGGAGGCTCGAACGCCTGCTGAGACAAAGAATCTGGAGGTTCAGACGCCGGCTGAGACTGAGAATCTGGAGGCTCGGACGCCTGCTGAGACGAAGAATCTGGAGGCTCGGATGCCTGCTGAGACGAAGAGTCTGGAGGCTCGGACGCCTGCTGAGACGAAGAGTCTGGAGGCTCGGAGGCCTGCTGAGACGAAGAATCTGGAGGCTCGGACGCCTGCTGAGACGAAGAATCTGGAGGCTCGGGGACGGGTCCTTCTTGACCCTCCCTGGGAGCTCTGGCGATGGGGACGGGTCCTCCTTGACCCTCCCTGGGAGCTCTGGCGACGGGGACGGGTCCTCCAGCGACCCATTGGGAAATGTCGGTCGCTGCAGAGCCGCTGCTGTGACCGCCAGAAACACAGCAGCCACAATAACGGCAGGCTATGGGACTGGAGCTGAAACGGGCTCACGGACTGGAGCTGGAAAGGGCTCTGGGACTGACCCGGAAGCGGCCCCACCTCGGCGGCGTCGCTGTCTGCGGTGAGTCGGCAGAGGAGGCTCATTCCGTCGAGGACCAGTCCCCGGGGAACAGAACGCCAACCTTGTGCCGACGAATGCGGACCGCTGCTCTGAGTCGTCCTCTTCCTGGGATGTTGCGTCGGCCAACGCAGCCAGACAGGGAGAAACTGAACAGGCGGGCGGGGGTGCTGCGTCGGTCAGCGGAGGATCCGATGAGGAAGCAGTGGCCATGCAGGCAGACCGTGAAGGTGCGGCGCTCCGCTCCCCGCTCCCGGAAACAGTCCCGGCGGCGCAGCGGGACCTCCGCCGGTGGACAGATGGTGGAGACGGAGAGGGCGGACCGATGATCCGATCCAACGCCTCCCAGTGAACCCTCTCTGCCTCGCTCCGCAGCGCGGCGAGATCCGAAGCAGAGAACACCCTCTTGAAGTGAGGGAGCACTCCAAGGATTTCCTCAGCTCCGGAGACCCGCACAGGAAGGTGAGGAGAGGCAGCGAGTCTGGCCAGGTTGGCCCAGACGTCCTGGCGCAGGACGGCGATCTCCCGGGCGAGTGCTGGGTCCATGTATATGGCCGGATCATTCTGTCAGGGATGTGTGTAGAGTATGGACCCAAACGCAGACACGGAGGAAGTGCAGGATGTTTATTTAAAGGTGGAGGTGATGATGATGGTGAAGACGGCAGGAACGGAGATACTGGACATCGGGCAGGAACGGAGAGACAGGAAGACGACACACCATGGAGATAGAGACAACGGTAGTAGTTAATGATCCGGCACTGAGTGGAGAGAAGTGATGGTTTATAAAGACAGGAGGTGAGTAGGATCAGGTGTGAATGATTTGGGAGACACAGGTGAGGACAATGAGGAGGAGTGAATAGGGTAGCGTGACACTGCCAGAGAGCCAGTCAGCCAGTCTGCTCCTGCCAGAGAGCCCGTTCCAGTTCCAGTCCCAGAGCCTGCAGCCATCGTGGCTGCTGTCTTTCTGGCAGTCACAGCGGCAGCTCTCCAGCATCTGGCGTCTCCCCATGGGTTGCCGTCACCGGAGCCTCTTCGCCCCCAACCGCTGTCGGTCGAGCCACTAGACTCTTCTCAGCCGGACCCAAGTGCCAGACTCTTCTAAGCCGTCCTCCAAGCCACCAGGCTCAGCTCTACCGGCCAGGCCTCTGCGTCGCCGCCGACCACTCAAGCTCCTCAGCGGCTGCCTGGTCCTTACAAGAGGACCACCGGGCCGTCCGCCAAACCTCCGTCCTGTCAAAGGCCGCCTTCCTGGCCGTCCGCCAGTCCTTTAGGTCCTCAGGGGCCGCCCTCCTGGCCATCCGCCAGACCTCCAGGTACTCAGGGGCCGCCCAACTGGCCATCCGTCAGACTTCCAGGGGCGTACCCAAAGAGAATTGGTCCCTCCTTCCGTGGGCCCCCTCCACCCACCCTGGCAAGGGTGGTTCCTTTTTTTTTATTTCCTCCAGGGCGTCTGGAATCCACCTTTAAAGAGGGGGTTCCTGTCATGCTGCCCTAATCTCCCTCTCCTAATCATCGTCCTCACCTGTGTCTCCCGTCAACCACACCCGAATCCTCCTTACCTTCTGCCTTTAAAACCCGTCACTTCCCTTCACTCAGTGCCGGATCATTGTGATTGTCTATGTCTCCATGGTGTGTCGTCCTGCTTTATCCTGTCCTGCTCGTCGGAAGTTCTATCTCTGTTCCTGCCATCACCACCATCACTTACACTAGCAGCACCTTCAATAAATATCCTACACCTTTCTCTGCGTCTGCTTTTGGGTCCATGCTTGACACCACATCCTTGACAGCTCTGTCCCTTCTTGTGGAGGGCTTCACCATTCAGTCTCCAGTCCAGTCTGTTGTCCAGGTGAACTCTGATGTATATATTATTTTATACCTCATATACCTTAAATACATTTATATAGTTTTTTGGAAAGATACATCCTATTGCTTTACCTACCCCTTGTGATTTTATTGTCAATTATCTCAACAGTAGGCTTTAATCCGCTCTCGACCTGCTTTCTCCACTGAAAGTTATGAACTCAATACTTGCATCACTGTGGAGAAATGAAAACCTTAAAAAACGAAAGAGGATTTGCAGGGTGGCAGAGAGAAAATGGAGGAAAAATAAAATCTCAATAAACACTGGTCAAATAAACACAGAACTTCTCAAACCATACAATGACGCTGTAAGAAATTTAAGAAATGCATACTTTTCCAAAATCATCTCTGATCATAAAAATGATCCAAAAATTGTTTTTTCCACCATTGAATTTTTTTTTTACTGTGCTACTAATGCATTTCAGAGAACCCCTTCAAACACTCTTCGTTAGGAGTTAGCAGACCACTTCAGAGGGAAGGTAGACACAATCAGAGTGTGTGTCTTTACCAGAGGATATGCTGGACAGTTTTGTTCTGGTAGAAGCTGAGATTCTTAAAAAAGTTTTCTCCTCAGTGAGGCCCACCATGTCGTTTGAACCCAATTCCCACTTCACTTTTTTAAGCAGTTTCTGGATCTTTTAGAGATGAGATTTTAACCTTGATGAATTGCTCCCTTCAGATAGGGTCTTTCCTGTCGCATTTAAAGGGGTGGTGGTGACGCCCCTGTTGAAGAAGAGCAACTTAGATTTAAATGATTTGAATAATCTTTGACTGGTATTAAACGTACCGTTTTGAAGCAAAGTTTTAGAAAACCTTGCTTTGATTCAGCTTAATGGTTTTATTAATATGCACAATGTCTTGTCTTGATGTTCATAATATTCTAGATAAATTTCAGTCGGGTTTTGGGTGAACCACAACCCTTTAAATTTTAGATTAAACTATGATGCACAGAGGGTAACAGTGCTGGTTCTACTCAATCTAAGCACTGCCTTTGATACAGTAAACCACACTATTCTTTTAACCCATTTAGAACAGATTGGGCTCTCTGGTGCTGTTCACAAGTGGTTCACATCCTATCTCACATACAGGACTTTTACGGTAAGTTTAGATACCTGCTCCTCTGAGGTACACAATATCACATGTGGTGTGCCCCAGGATCCAATTTTAGGCCCAGTGCTTTTTGACCTTTATATGCTCCCTCTTGGCAGTGTCATCGGAAGACATGGAGTGAACTTTCACAGTTATGCTGATGATACAGAGCTGTACATCTCTGTGTCTCCCAATGACACACAGCCAATGGATGCACTTTTTTAACTGCAATTTAAACACCAAACCCTGGATGACAGAAAACTTTCTCCAGCTCAACCCGAAAAATACTGAAGTTTTAGTCATCGGTCCTGAGTCTCAGAAAGAGAAACTTTTATCAAAACTACTATCACGGTCATTTAATCCTTCTTTACAAGTGAAAAACCTGGCCGAGATTTTTTATTCTGAGCTGACTTATATCCCTCACATTAAAAACATTTATAAAATAGGTTTTTATCATCTAAAAAACATTGCCAGAGTCCGCCCCATTCTCTCTCGGGCCACAATCGGCTGACACGGATTCATGCTTTTATCAACAGTAGAATTGATTACTGTAATGCCCTGCTTTCTGGTCTTCCCAAAAAGAGTATATCAGGTTTACAGCTTCTACAAAATTCAGCAGCACGTGTCCTGATGAAGACCAGGAGGCGGGAACACATTACACCTGTCTTAAATTCACTGCTTTGGCTACCCATATCTTTTAGGATTGTCATTAGGATTATCATTCAGAACTACTTTTACCATATGAACCTTCGCTGTCTCTGCACTCCTCTGGCAGCCGTCTCCTTGTCAAACTTAAAGTCAGGACACTCACTCATGGCGAGGCGTCTTTCCATTATTATGGCCCTCACCTCTGGAACAGGCTGCCGGAGGAGCTCAGGGCCGAAGCTTATAACTGATTATTATTTATTATAGCCCTTTTAATTGTTCTGCCTGTTTTAATAAATTTTATCAGTTTTTTACTACTTAATCTTACCATACTTATTCTCTGTTTATTTTATACTTTAACTTGTTAATTTAAATACCCTCCGATTTTCCTCTGAAGGAGCCCTCTGCCTAGGGAGCGGTGGTCGGCTGTGGCTGCCCACCAGGTAGCGCTTGGTGGAGGTGGGGGTCTCGGCCTCGCCTCCTCTGGGCACCCTGGATCAGTGCCTTGGTTGTGTGCTGCTGCTCTACTGCTGCCGGTGCAGATGGCTCTTTTGATGGCGCTTCCTTACCTGGCTCATCTGTACTCAGTCCATTGTCCTTTTTTACTGTTACTTTTAAGTGTGTGCTTGCATGACGGTTGGGTTGGGGGGAGGGGTGTATAACGATGATCATGCTTTTACATCTGTGGGGGAGGGATGGGAATGTGGTTTATCTGGGTTCATTTTAATTCTGTAAAGCACTTTGAACTGCAATTTGTGTATGAAAAGCACTATAAATAAAGCTTGATTTGATTTGTGCAATAAAGTTAAAAAATGATGATGGTCAGTTTGTTCATGTGAAAAATCTGACCTACGGTATGGTTCCCTGACAAAATTCAAATGGCTGTATGGTGCATACTTTTAATGAGAAAACATTTAAAGCTTAGGGGGTATGAGGCACCCTCAATCTGATGGAAGGTGCCTCAGAAGAAAAGCAGACTCTAACCGCATTTTTTCCAGGGCTTCAGTGTATCTTTAGCTTCATCTCTCTTACCAACTCTCGCCAGTTTCCCTATTACTGTTAAATAAAAGTAACACCACAACATTACTGTACCTGGGACTATGTTTCATTGTTTGGATGGTGTGCTCATGGGGATGTGCAATGTTGTTTTTCCTTTACATATCCATGTGGGCCAAAAACTTTGTTTTGTTCTCATCAAACCAGGGAAACAAAATTGAAGGTCATCCTGTGTCTTGTGCTTTACCGTTATGCAATAATTTGAGCCATTCATTTGGAATGTCAAGAAAATACATTGATTCAATTGTTTTAATATGACAAAAAGTGAAGAAATGTCAGACATAGAAATTAGGTTATAATTTACATTTTAGGTAACATGAGTATATAGTATACCTTTTGTTGGGGTAAGTCAAAAGGAATTGAATTACTCTGAAACCAAATATTGATGGATAAACAAAGCATTATGGCATCATTATGAGGTGACGCCAATAATATGTACCACAAAGCATTAGCTGTCATTGTTGAGGAACAGTGTCCTTCAACTGGTCACTGCAGGGAAATACATCTTTTTTTGGTATATATAATATCTCTAAGGAAAGGTTCAGACATATTTCTTGTTAGAGCTCATTGGCTGTTACATACTTTGTATTACCTAAAGAGTTGTACTAGATCTGGACTAGGTGGTGAAAACAAGACGAAAATTGAAAACAGAAAAAGCACATTACATAAGTACAAAACATATGATGAGAACTGTGATGATAAAGCTTCCAGGATCTTTCATCCCGATGTGACCTGTTGAAGCCCCACAGGGATGTCAAGTTGACTGACAGCCTAAGAGTGGCACTTAAATGCTGCTTGAGAAATACAATTGAGCGAGTGTCATTATCTTTCCACTTCACTGCTCTTCAACTGATGTCTGCAGAAGCCCTCCACAGATATATGTTGGAGTATTTGAACATGCAAAGCAAAATGTTGTGTTTATTTCTGTATTTATAAATCTGAATAAAAACAAAACAAACGCAAGCTTTATCAACTCTAGCTGTTATGCTCGTGAAATTACAAATTTGTTTTATTTGTAGTTCCTTATTACTATTTAACTTTTCGCATATGCAATCCCGATGAAAGGTTTACATATCCTCCTTAAAGACTTAATCAATCTTAGGCTTTTAATCACGCATTTTGTTTTCCAAGGGGGACGATGATACAAAATAAATTGCTGTGACTTCTAACAACAAGAAATGTGTGCATAAGTTTGAATGTATTATACATTTACTATATATTTCAAATCAAATTCACAATATAAAATTCACATTGTAGGCTGTTTTTCCATTACTAATATTTATTTTTCCAATCTGTGGTCATATTTTTAAAACTCTAAATACAATCACCACAACATTAGTCGCCTGTGGCCATACCATTAGCAAAATTTGTGTAGTTGTCACACAATATGCAGTCAGTCGACTAATTTACTTCCATTTTCTTAAATAACAATTTGTATCCAAAACTATGGATCATCTTTGTCTTATTTACAGACATTTACACACAGCACCAGTATAGAAAACCCTATATTCCAAACTCCAGAAACTGTATGAAATCTTCTACATCTGAGATGAGAGCTGCACAAAAAATATTAGTAAAACAATTCATTTGAATTGTGTTTATTTGTATAGTGCCAATTCACAACAAATGTCATCTCAAAACTTTTCACAAGAAAAACAGATCCAATCATAATCAGAAATATATGATTAATTTTAAATAATACGTCTACAGTGGACCCCTGGTATTAACGGGGGTTAAGGAAAACAGCTGCCCATAAATGGCTAAAATCTGCCAATATTTGAGCTCCCTTGGCCTTCCAAGATTGGCTTCTTTGCAAACACCAGCCAATAGAGTTTCGAAATATGTTGGATAGTGTATCTTCATTGCTAAAAAACACAAAAATCATAAAATGCTATCTTTGTAGTAACGCTTCCTTTTATTTTAAAAGTTGGTGCACTTGTTTGAGTATATGTACTGTACCATGTGAATTGTAAATATGTGCTATTATTTGACATATTGATTTCATTTTGACTTTGATTTCCTTTGTTTAGAACAAAAAAGTTACATTGTGTAGAAAAAGCTAAGTTGTGTTTGAAAGAAATAGTTCATGTTTATTTAACAAAATGTGTTTTTGCAAAGAAAACCTATAGTTTGGCATGCTTTGGTATAAGTAAATTCTGTTAAGCAATCATAAGAAATCCCTGGAAATTCTACTTATTGGCATTCATGCAGATGGTAAGTGTATGCACTGTAGATTAATTTCCTTGAACAAAATACTCTGTGGCTTGTTGTCCTAAGCCTTTCACGGGTATGTACTAACTTTCTTGACATAGCAAATAATCTATGAAAGCCCTCTTAGTGATGTGGTGATTCATACTGTGAAAGTGACACTTGAATGCCACCTGACAAGCCCTTCCATTTGCTGTCTTGTTATTATTCACCCCGTCTACCTCAGCCCATGGTTGATGTCTGAAATGGCCATCACCACAAGATTGAGCTTGCCCCCTGTTCCATCTTGAGTGACAGAGTATAACAAAGCGCCTGTACAGATTAATAACACTGTGCTGTGAAAGGTGCCACATCTGCTCATCTCTTCTCATCTCTTCACCACTGCTTCAAAAGTCTAGGAAATGTTTTTTTCACCTACCCTTTAAAATGGGTGATTATTAAGATAAGTTACAGTATGAAATGATTTTTTGTGTTAGGGATGACGGGGAGGAAAACAATGCTTAAAAACAGCAGCAAATATTTCAGGGTGAGTTTTGTAACTGCAGCAAACAAAGGATATAAAGACATAAATTTGTTAAAAGCATAATAAATGTGTATTTTATGCAGTCTTTCTATGTTTTCACTACACATTAGTTGCCTATGGCCAGTTAAAACACACCTCCTAATGACATTACATAATGTTAACATCAAAAATAAATAGTTTTGGATACAACAAATTAGACGTTGGATCATCTCAAGGACTTTTTTCCCCTTTTCTTCTACTTCAGTTTCATCCAAGCTTTCTTGTGCTTGTACTTCTTGCTGACAACTTTTCACTGTATGGTAGAATAATGACATGCCAACATACAGAAGATTTACTGTTCTTCACTTCGCTGAAGTGATCTGACTTTACTGTAGAAAGAATCCTGCAGTCATCCGCCACTGTTATCTTCTTGTAAGCCTACGTTCTCCCAGAAAGCTTGGCATTGGGGTTGCTTGACGGGGAAATTATGCGTGTAAAGTTTGCCTTTTGAGTGATAACAATAATGATTGTTTTTAAAATGAAACCTTGTGAAGAATGACTCTTAGCCTGCCTGTCTAATCACATCATTCATCACTGCTTCATTTTAACTTTCCATTGAAAACAACCAAAAGCAGAAAAATAAATGTATCCATGTTTTTGCATCCATGCTTGCTTTTCTAAACGACAACATCAGTCCTAAGATATGTCATTAAAAACAAAATAAACAGACGAAAAGTACCTTGGAAATGACATTTTTTTTACTTCTTTAATAGTTGTCACATTAAAACCACAAATTTGAATGCTTTTTTTTCGTATAAGTAGTTCATAATTTTGAGATTGAATAGAAATATTATATGGTTTTAAAAGTATTTTAAACATTAAAAACTGAGTATATGGTGCATATGTATTTAACCCCCTTCACTCTGATAACCCAAAGTAAAATTCAGTGACTTCAAAAGTCACATAATTGTAAATAAAGTTTAACTTGGTCTAAGTATAAATAAATCTGTTCTCTGAAGGCCTCAGAGGGTTGTTGGGAACATTGATGAACCAAGAGTGAAATTGCAATCAAGGAACAAACCAGACAGATATGGAAAACAGCTGTGGAGTAGTTTAATGCAGGATTTGGTAATAAAACTAGTTTAGGGGATAGTGTTTTTTTTTAAACCTAGCTTTGACAAGAACATAAACAACTATGATATATTTAAAATTGGAGTTGTTTAAGGACTTTAAAAGTTAACTTTGGTCTTGGTTCCTTTTGGATTAGCCATTTACCTTCAGTTTTCAGCACCAATTAGTCTGAATTTATCCTAATAAAGACAGTTATCTACAGCAGATAATATATTAACTGCTTTCAACTTTAAACAGAATCTTACTCTAGAAGTCCATAACTATCCCTTTAAGATGGTGTAAATATAATTTTGACAACAGACTTCACTATTTAGAATGGAAACTCAACTGCACTGCATCTCAACAAGACAGTCACTAGCAAACAGGAAACTATTTCGATGGAAATAATCTTGTTGTAAAAAACTGATGCCAAGGGTTCCTCTCCAAGGATCAGGAAACGGGAATAAGTCATAAAAACACAGACATGTCTGCAGTGTAGCTTATGGCATTGACTTGTGCACAATCCTGAAAAGCTTTGTCAATGAACACAGTTGGTAACTAGATCCACAAATTGAACTCCACCAAGCAAGGGGACGAGAAAAAAAAACAAAACTAGCAAGATCCAGAAATGCTGTTGTTCCCCTAGGACAGTAGATTGATGGAGATGAAAAAAAAACTGCCCTGCAGTCTGACGAATCAGCATTTTAAATTAAGTTTAGATAATTCCTCCATAGTAGAAAAAGGTCCATTCTAGTTTAGAGGACACCACCAACAGCCATGAAGAGTTGCAGGTCTATTAGCAGGCTCAACAGTCTACCTATTAATCTGTGAAGTCACACATGAGAAAAATATGGTAATAAGGTTTTATTAATTTTTTTAGAAAGTAAAGGGCTTTTCAGTAAGTTAATTGCCGCAATTTTTGGCCCACACTTCTTAAGAAGTATGATGCCTCTTTCTTAGCTCACCGCTTTGTTTTCCAAATGTATTAGCAGCTAAAAACTAAGTCATAAAAAATTTGACTAAATAGTTTTTTTGTGTAATTTTTCTTTCCAAAATTAATTATCTCATGGGCGTAAAAATGTGGCTTATTTTGTTATTCAGCCCTTTTGTTTTGACATTTATGAATAAAATACAGTGCAACCAACTGCCTTCAGAAGTTTTATCATTAGTAAACCTAGTCAAACTGTATGCTTTTTAAATCCAGTATAAATACACTTATTATGTGTAGGCTTTAGAGGTTTGGTAAAGTAAATAAAAAGAAGACTTAAGGACACACCTTTACAGTCAGATATAAAGTTGGGAAGTGTAAAGAAAGGTTAGGCTTCTAAAACAATATTCCAAGCTTTAAATGAGACATGTGTTTTTGACTTTTTGTGTTGCCATTTGGGTCTCTGCTGCCTCTCTAAACACTCCTAACACGAATAAAAAACATCCATCCATTTTTTTTTGCACACTTTTGCTGTTTGAAATCTTTTGCTTTTACACGGCATTTAAAGGCATACTCCGCAACTTTTACACCTTAATAGAATGTTTTTTTCAAAAGTTATGGTGGAATTTTATCATCTATTTTGTTCATTTTTAGAGTTATCACCACCTTACAGGGGTCCTTGGCTTTTTTCTGCACTATAGAAATTTTGAGCGGTGACCCGCCGCTGGAAGTGTTCTGCTTTATGGCAGAGTCATACGGCCTCGCTGTTTAGAGACTGTAGAGATTGCTGATCCACCAAAGAGACCGAGAAATCCCATATCAGAAGAAGCTAGAAAAAGAAAAAGAGAACGTGATGGAGAGAGAGCAAAGACTGGAGTAAATATTGGGCCGGCTTTTCCTCGTTGGAGAGTTCTTTTGGAATGAACGTCATGTACTACGGACGCCGTGTTACCCGTGCTGCTAATAGATATTGTTGTATTCTACTTTTTTGAGGCTATTTTTATTATGCAGTACATATGTTTTAATTATATCTTTTTTAAGCTTTAGAAGTAATAGGCCTGTTTATATTATTCAGGGTAGTAAAACATGACTCTGTTACCAGTATTTTATAGGGTTGAAGGTTTTAAGTAAACAAACTCTTGAGTAAAGATATGAATTGAAAGCAGGGAGGATCAGCTATAACTCTAAGTCATGTTATAACCCAGTTCATAGTAAGGTCAAGAGACCTGGAGAAAATAAATGGCCTGTCAAGATGTAGAAGGAGGAGAGAGGAGTCACGTGATATGTTCTTTGTTCTTTTTGAAATAAAAATGATACAGCCTTGTAAGAGAACGAGTCAGTCAGTCGGATCTTGTCTGACTCCCATCTGCAGGTGCGTCTCTTCCAAAACAGATCTGATTGTGTGTGTTTTTTTGTTACTCTTTGTCTCTCAGTCCTGGGTCTTATTTTGAAACAGATTCCGCTGGGGTTTTGGAGTTCGGCGCCCCCGCCTCTCTGAGCAGGAAGTGAGTTGCAGAGCACATTGTGAGAAAAGCCGACAATATGTAAGTAATCAATGATTTCACTGGGGTTATAGTGTTTGGTCTGGCATGATGTTGTTATACAGTCCTGAGAAAGCTATTTATTCAATGGGTGGAGGTGGATGAACATAGTTTGCACGGTATGCCTTTCAATAGTAATGTGAATTACACAACCGAGTCGATCTCCGTTAGCCATCTAGAGGCTAATGTGATGAGGCTAATGTGATGTGTGTAAAACTTGGTTCTGTAGATAAAGCTGCAAACTCCGGCGTAGTCGCTGTATTTCAGTATATTAGTAAAACTTTTTTCTTTTGGTTTTGTCAAGCTAGTGATTTATATTTTTGTTGTTTGATTTTTTCCTAAAAACACCTAAAGATGTAGGTTGATTCTAGTGTTGGGAGGTGTTTGCTACGTGGCGCTTAGACGTTCTCTGTATCTAATCCCACTGTTTTTCCAATTACCCCGATCTCCCCCACAAACTGAATACCTAGCTGTGAGATCTTTACTCTAAATTATCCCGATTGTTACAGTTGAATTGCGAACTGAAACAGCGCTTGTTTGTTGTTTGGGCAAGTGATTTGGAAAGCAGCCACTGAAATATGCCTCTTATGAGCGACATAGAGATTTGATTTTACGACAGTGATGTTGCGCGGTAAGCCTGAAGAGGGCGACAGAGAGCAAATATCGTGAAAGTTGCGAAGTATGGCTTTAAAAACTTGCCTTATTTTGATCACAATAAGCTGAACTTGCATATAACCACCCCTCACTTGTCAAACCCTGCCCACCAATTCCAATTCCATCCCATTCTCATGTGTGGCAAACCTGCAGCCTATTAACAAGATGGGTGGGTGTGGTCTGCAACCACATATTTGCATGAAAGTGATCGAGCCCTCTAAACAGCT
The DNA here is from genome assembly GCA_963556495.2 of Valencia hispanica. Classification (NCBI taxonomy): domain Eukaryota; kingdom Metazoa; phylum Chordata; class Actinopteri; order Cyprinodontiformes; family Valenciidae; genus Valencia; species Valencia hispanica. The sequence continues at coordinate 10,613,978 of OY747717.1, read as the reverse complement.
CATTCTGAAAGGGACTGAAATTGTCGAGAATTGACCTGGTGAGTTCTCGTTATGTGAGAGTGATTTTGTGCAAAGAACTTGATTAACATGTTTTGTACAGACCATAGACCTCTTATAAGTTATTTGAAAAGATACATAATATGTCCCCTTTAACACTTCTCTGTAGTTTATAACAAGCCATGTGGGGAACACAGCAACTGTGTTGAGCTTTTTGGCCTACATTCAAAGCGCAACGAGTGGTGGAAAATGAACAGCATAATTAAACCATGCCCACCAGGAATGCCCACCATCAATTCTAGAATTGCACTGCTCTGGGTGGCTGCATGTTGGAGTGGCTCTGTTGGTCACATATTGAATTTTGTTTTTTCAGATGTTGGTTGCTGTTTTCTTGAGGAAAGATTTCATTTTTGGATTGTATTATTTCTACTTTTTGGTGCTGTGAACCTGGAAGGATTTCTGCTGTTAATTTCTCCCTTTTTGATAACTTGTTATGATGCATAACCATGGCAACAAGGTGGTTTACTACCGGGTGCAGCTGATGAACATTGCAAAAGCTGAAATAATAGCTCAACTGAAGCCACAAATCCCTGATGAGTTAAGAAGCAGGAGGCATTGATGCAGAGCAGGAGCAAAAAGGAGACGGAGAAGGAGGAAGTTCAAACCATCTCTTCCATCGATCATCATAGGCAATGTGAGATCACTGGCTAACAAGATGGATGATATCCAAGCCCTGACAAGGACTCAGCCAGAGTATCGGGAATGCAGTGTCATGTGTTTCACTGAGACGGGGCTGCAGGATCATATCCCCAACTCCAACGTTACTCTGCCAGGTTTCCTGACTATACGAGCAGACAGAGATCTGAAGACGAGTAGGAAAAAAAAGGAGGTGGAGTAGCAATGCTGTCAACAACAGATGGTGTCATCCAGGACATGTTACTGTGAAGTGTCATCCCTGCAGCCCAGATATTGAACTCTTGGCAGTAAGTTTTTATGTCCGTATTATTTATCAAGAGAGTTCCCCAGGTTAATCTTGGCAGTTGTTTTGGCATTTCACCTTCAGCCATTGCTGAGAATGCATGTGAAGTCATCTATTCCATTGTCAATTAGCTATAGACTCACCACCCCAATGCATTTGTGGCAATGTCTGGTGATTTTAATCATGCCTCACTCTCTACTACACTTCATGTAAAGGATGTATACATTTCCAAACCAAGACCTCCTCTGGGACAATCAGATCACAATCTTGTTTTTCTCTGCTCAGAATATTAACCACTTATAAACCAGAATATACATCTCAGATGTCCAATACAAATCAGAGACCCGTCATCTGCAGAAATACTCAGATGACTCTGCAATTGTCGGGTGTATCAGAGATGGACAAGAAGCTGAATACAGAGAGCTGGTGGACTGCTTTGTGATATGGTGTGGAAACAATCGTCTTACCTTGAACGTGACCAAAACAAAGAAGATGATTGTAGATTTCAGAAGAAACAGGGATAAGTCAAACAGTGTTTCCATCATGGGAGAAGAAGTGGAGGTGGTTGAGGGGTATATCAATCAATCAATCAATCAATCAATCAATCAATCAATCAATCAATCAATCAATCAATCAATCAATCAATCAATCAATCAATCAAACAATCAAACAAATAAACAATCAAACAATCAATCAAACTTTATTTAAAAAGCGCTTTTCATCCAACAAATTCAGCTCAAAGTGCTTTACAGAATTAAAAATGACCCCACAAAGACCACTTTTCTATTCCTCCCCCACATAATTAGAAGCATGATCACAGTTCACACAGTTATTACCCCCTTCCCCATACACAACCTTCCACAGAGGAACCACTGCAAGGAAGATTAAAATAATGTGCTCCCACCTCCTGGTCTTCGTCAGGACATGTACTGGTGAATTTTGTAGGAGTTGTAAACTGGATGTTAGGGTTGTGCCGATGGATGTGATGCCGATGCCATCGTGATGTCGGTCAGCCATCACGATGGAGAGCCACCATCGTGATGCCACTCCCCCTACCCTGTCAGACACACACAAATCCTATAGTCTATTCTATAGTTTAACTAAAATCTTTGCAGGTACTGCTCTGTAAACATTGAGAATATAGGCTAACTAATGCGTATGTATTGCACAGTGGGAAATATTTGTATATTTTTGTATTTATTTTGCATGGTTTGTCTATGTAGATTTGGTGTGTTTTGTTCGCATTTCTTTTCCCTCTGTGAAGCTCCGAGAAAACTGAACTTATATGAATGAGTCAGGAGGAGGAGCGCAGAAATCAGCTGCTTTGTTACAGGTGCGCAAAAAACTTGTGCACAAAAACTTGTTAGGCTGCACATGAAAGGAGCTGAGGCAGGACAGCAAAACCCACTGGCCGGAGCGATGACTTGTGCACACGTCTCTAGCAAAACTGCGAGCGGCAGACAGGCAGCGCGAGTGAGTACCGTTTCACCTCTGTTTTGAGAAGCGAGCTAGGCTCGCCACACAGGCTGTTACCTGGGAGGAGAACGACCAGGAGTAGTAGGTGGATCGTGACCGCCTTCCTTTTGGGTGACTGAGGACAAAATCCAGACGTCCAGTTTTATTTCTTTTTTTAACTTTTTGGCATCAGCGGCTGGTCCACCCCGAAAATACATTGTTGTGCTTTACAGCTCGGTTCATCTCCATCTCCCCTTACGTGCAACCGAGTGCCACCTATTAAAAAGCCATGGTGAGTACAGTGGGTCCCATTTAAGTGGCCACTTCATCTCTTTAGTCATCATCTGTTGGGGTAGCAGCATCAGAGCCAGGGACTTAAAAAGGCTGACTTTGTTCTGGGCACTAATGTGGAACCAATGGAGATGATTATGCAAAAAATAATTCTTCATAAAATCCAAAAAAATATGGACAACCCTGAGCATCCTCTTCATGAAATTATCCTACAACAACAAAGAGTCTTCGGTCAGAGTCTTCTTCAGTGTTGCTGCAACATAGACCGCTACAGGAAATCCTTCCTGCCCAGGGCCATCATGATCTACAACAACTCCTTAAATAATTTATTGTATGAGCTACAACACTTAATTTTCCTCTGGGATCAATAGAGTATTTTTGAATTGAATTGAACTTTTGTAGTGATACTATGCTACTACAATACCAGATATTCTTTTTTTCTATAGAACAGGGAACCTGGTCCGAGTCGATGGCAAAATGGATGGAGCTTAGTACAGGACATCCCAGGATGAAATCCTGTTTAGATTGAAAAAGACTTGAGACTCGGGTTAAGGTTCAGCTTCTAGCAGAACAACAACCCTAAACATAAAGCCAGAGCTACAATGGTATGGTTTAGAACAGTGTATAATGTGCTTTGGTTCTGTCCACCTGTTAAGAAATTTTGGTGCCAGATATGTGAGGACTTATCAAAGTGTGTGAAATGTAACATCCCACCATCTCCCTCAATTTGCCTGTTAGGAAATTTAAATGATGTCACCATGGACACAAAGTCAGTTCTAATGGTTCACATTGCCTTATGCATCGCTAAGAAAACTATCCTCCTGAACTGGAAAAATTAAAAAGCTCTTAATATTAATCAGTATAGAAATCTCTTGTTGGACCATATTGGTCTTGAGACGGCCTCTGGCTCCATATCTGATCAATCTCTCTGGGCTTCTTTGATCGGCTCCATCACCTAGTGGGGGTGGGGGGCACTTGGTTTTGTCGTTTGGGACACTGTTGCTGATGTGGGGGTTTTGGGGTTGGAGGCGTCTGGGGGGGACCCCGGGGGGTGGGATCACTGGGCGGATGGGGCGCTGGACGTCGTGGCCGGCCTGGGGTTGGGCTTTGGGTGGTGACTCCTGATGGCTGCATGCGGTGCCTTGGGGGGGTTGCACTGGCGGACATGGGTTACTGGCCTGGTGGCCGTGCTGCGCCTGGGTAGGGTCTGTGGTGGGCCTGGGGATTCGGGGCTCGGGGGCGCCGCGCCCCCTAGCTGTGGTCCTGGCTGGGGGCGTGGGGTCTCTGTTGGCTGTGGGGGTCGTGGCCAGCCGGTGGCCGGCATGTGCAGCCGCCTCTCTTTTTTTCTCTGGGCCGATTGTCATCGCCAGTCCCTGTATGGCGTCTCGCCTTGTTTGCTGGTTGGGCTGCCTGGCTGCTGGTCGCGGCGGCTGGGTGGCATTTCTGGGCCGGATCAGTCCTTTTTTGCACTGGACTTGGCTCCTGGGTCTTGGTCTTTGTGTGGGGCGCTGGGGTTGGGCATTTGTCCTCCCTTGGGGGATGCGGTCGGCCCCGCCCGGGTCCGCCTGGGGCTCTGGCGGTCCTTTGGACGTCTTTGCTCCGATCTCCTTCATGTCTGCATCGATTCCTGGGAGACGGATTGATGTCTGCTCACACCAACTATCGAACACTCTTATGGAGAAACCTTATATGCACCAGCATGCTAACACACACACATAGATGTGGGGTCTCTGGTGTTTAAGGAAATATTCTTGGGCTGAGGTTATCATTACTAGAGCTTGATTAATCGGTACCATGAGTTTTTCTGTGACATTGTTGTTGTATTTTTATATCTATTTTTGTGTGATGTGGTTGTGTAATTCTTAGTTCACAATGTTTGGTTGGTTTTGTCGATGTTCCTTTTTCGTGTTTTGTTTTGTTTTTCCCCCTCTCTCTGCCGTCCTGTGGGTATGGAGGCAGACTTTAATGTCTTCCTGTGTTTTCTTTGTTCCCCTTCCTCTCTTGTATTTTCAACTCACCCTCTCTCTTGACTTTTTGTTTCCTACCTCTCTTCTTCATCTTCCATCTTTCTTCTCCTTAATTTTCCGTCTCCATGTCCATAACATCAGGAAATTAAAATCCCAACAATTCATAAAGAAAAAAAAAAGAACAGTGTATGTGTTTTTTTTGTGACCGAGACCATAGTTTAATCTAGAAATGTTGGTAACAGTGGAGTGGAGGTGTTAAGAAATGTCAGGATTTTTGCTTTAAAACAGTATGGTGAAATTCACATTATGAAAAATGGCCACAATGTCAACTGAAAACACATTTGTAATAGATTGTTATGTTGATGCGGAACTGGCCAAAATAATAATGTCAGAGATATCTGAGATGTGTTTGGCATTTCATATTCTTTTTTATCCTCTAGGAGCTGATAGTGAGCGAGGACTGGTTCTAACTCTGCGACATAAGTCGCTTTACCCTCTGGAAACACCCAGCGGAGCACAATCCTGGGCAATCTGATGCAAGTCGGCACCCTACCTTGTCGTGCAGAGTTGAGCTACAGTGAGTCATGACACACAGACAGCTTTTCCTCTCTGAAGACCCATTTGCTTCTTCTTTTCCCCGCATAGCCATTTGGGTTACTGCATAAATCACCTCTAAGTCGCCTTAAGTCCAAATCCTCATGAGCTTTGAATGGCATATAACACTAGGACTGTGGGATTGCTGAAAATTGAATTTTAGTTCTGCAGATTTAGCCATTGTTGGGGGTAATCATTCATGGATTTGGTTGAGTCTCAGTTGTTTTTTACTTGTGTGAGAGATAAAAGGATTTTGGATATGCATGTCATTAGAGGGTAATAATAGGCCACTACAACAGGTTTTAATAAAATTGATGTCTTTTACATAATTTTGAAAAAGATTTAATGTTAATTTTTTTTTTTCTATTTAAAAAAATGTTACTTGTTTGATCAGACTGTATGTCAAGTACATGCACAGCAAAGTTTGTACAAGTGACATAGCTTTCTCTGCTTAACAGAAAAGCATCAGATAAACATATGTCTTTTAGCATAAAACAGACTGTTTGTTGGCAGATATCTGTCTACTGTCTGGTATGTGCCCATTCGAGAGGTCTTTAAACTGATCAGGGCAAGGCAGCCATCAATAATTCAATGGGTGTGCCAATGTAAAGGTAAACAATGGCTGTAATTAGGGGAGGTCTGCGAGATTAATGAAAGTGCAGTCATTTCCAGCCATGCCCGGAGACAAAAGATCTTCACAGTGACAAAGATTCTGCCAAACTAAGCAGAGCCATATTGGCTGTGTGAGGGTGTTGATGTCAGGATGTGTTTCTATGTGTAAAATGCATTTTATTTTTACTTTCTGCTCTCCCTTAACAGTACAATGAACCATTAGACATTACAAAACAATTGAAGTGAACACATACAGTGTTGCGAAAAAGCATTTGCCCCCTTACAGATTTGTCTGTCTTTATGTTTTTTGTCAAACTTAAATGATTTAGATCATCAAACATATTTTCACAGAGAGAATACAAAATCCAGTTTATGACTTAATTTAGTAAAGGAATAAAAGCTACCCAAACCTCTCTTGCTATGTGAAAATGTAAATGCCATCTAAACCTAATAGCTGGTTGTGCTGCCCTCAGCGGTAACATAAGGCTTTTGCGATTGCTGGCAATGAGTCTTTTACATTAATGCAAAGTAATTTTAGCTCATTTTCTTTCCTAACTGTTTTGATTCCATCAAACTGGAGTGTGTTCAATCATTAAACACCAGGTTGAGGTCATCTCAATCAGCTCCATCTCCGGAATTCTTTGAGCAATTTTTGTAGGATATTCACTCTTTGGAAGGTTCAGCACTGTGTTTGAATCATTATTTTTGTCTGTTTCTGGATTTTACCAGAGTTCATGTTATCGGACAGGTTCTAATTAGGTGATGTCTTGATTTCCCAGGCGTGGCAGTAGTCCAGACTGGTGTGTGGCTTGTGGAACTATATACAGCTTTCCAAAAAATATGGTTGATCACGGTTAAAGCAAGATCTAAAAAGAAAATTGTGACAATTACATTTTCATTCAGGGCCAGGTTGATTTAAAGGTTTTAAATGAAATAACTATTTTTACTCAGGTTATCTTTGATGTTAAGATTTATTTGATGATAGAATATTTAAGCGTGACAAAAGAAAGCAAAACGGAAGAAGTCTCTCAGAGGCAATTACTTTTTCCATAACACTATATACAGCAGCATACAACAGTTCCTCACTAATTCAAAGACTATATTCCTGACAGTTGTGCTTTCAAAATATTTTAGCATTTAGATCTACAAAAAGAGGTCAAACGATTTTATCTTGCAGCTATGTGTCAAGGCTCTGAGTGAATTCAGCAACAAGGACAGTGATTTCTAGGAATTCTCAGTAAAATAGCAGCATAACTGTAATATATATATATATATATATATATATATATATATATATATATATATTTATATATTATATATGTATATATATTACTGTAAGATTTCTTCATACACACCAAAGCACGGCATCTCTGCTTGTAAACTTTGCATGTGAACTCTGTCGAGAAGCACACGACTTAGGCATGACATGACTACCCCAGTCAGATAAAGAAAGTAAAACGGATGCTACAATCAGCCGATCACACTCACAAGCGTGCACAGTTTAATCCATCAATACACAGATTTGTAGGCAGTTCAGGTTTAAGTGTCTTGCCCAGAGGCACATCAATATGTGGTATGTGGATACAATCCTTGAAGAAATAAATAGTATGAGCTACAACAACACTTAAAGGTTGAATATGGAACAACTTCATTAAAAGCTATATTTAAAAAGTAAAATACCTCCAGCGTTTACAGGGGTGCAGAATGAAAGTATAGTATTTCTTTCAAAAATTAAATTTGAATTAAAATGTAATAAAATATTGATTTTGACAGCATTATATTTACATCTACCAGCCAATAGCGGGCAGCATTGCAGGTTGCCTAAAACGGCAAACAATCCATTTGGGAAAGCGAGGCTGGTACTGTGGAAAATGAGTCGACAAGTCATGCAGCTGCCTTAGAGCCCAGGAGATTTCTTTATCCTGCTCAGAAGAGGAGCACCCAGAGAAGATCAAAAAGCAGAATGAGTTTAGGTGAAGCCTACAACAGATGGACTCAAATTGTAAAATAAATGTATTAGTAGAAATTGTTCCTTGGTTCTGAGAGGCCAAAAAGACGAAATTAATAGAGAATATAGTGTTTTATTTATATTGTTTTTCTTTTAGAACTAAGTTGGGCATGTTCAGTATGTATCGAACTTTGCTTGCCAACTGCCATTAAACAGAAGTTTATGGCTTGTGGTATTATTTTCTGTTTTTTGTTATACGTTTTACATGTCCTATGTTATTGATCTCAACATACATTTCGAATGCATCTCAGGTGTGCGATGCAGTGCAGTACAGACAAGCTTCTGCCTTTCTGCACATTGTGAAGGGTTCTGAAAATTTGACAGGGGAGCTTGCAAAATGATTACAACAGACGCACTAATGAGCGTACCGGGACTATGTGAGAACGTTCTCAGCGCTCGGAGAAGTGGTTTGACTCTAAAGAACTATTTTTAGAAGTGATGGTTGTACTGAGAACCGTTGCTACTAGCCCACTTAAAGCATTGCTTGCAACCAGATTTATCCCTTCTCCTCTTTCAGGCATTCAATTCAATTCAATTCAAAATTACTTTATTAATCCCAAAGCGAAATTAAATGTTGTTGTAACTCATTATACAAGATCCTTCAAAGATTTGTTGTAGATGCTGATGGCTGTGGGTAGGGATGATCTCTTGTAGTGCTCTGCAGATCTGAAGAATCCTCTGACTGAAGACGCTCTGTAGTTGTATGACAGTCTGATGTAGAGGATGCTCTGGATCTATGGCGTCTTCTTTTCAACTCATCAGGGTTTTGTGGCTGTAGTTGAGGTATTATTTGAGCTTTTGTGATGTTAATCAGCTGCTGCCAGTTGTAAACCACCTTGTTGCCATGGTTATGCATCATAACAAATGTCCAAAAATAAAAAGTATCAGCAAAAATCCTTCCAGGTGCACAGCATTCAAAACCAGAGAGAACAGTTGTCCAGAAAAACAATGTTTCTACCAAAAATGGAAGAATTCAAGTTTTAAAAAAGAAAAAAAATATGAACCAAAGTAACAGAGCTACTCCAACATGCTGCCACCTTGAGCGGCGCAATTCCGGGTTAAACAATACACCGATAGCTGTCGGAAGCTAATGAATATCTGGGTTTAGTTTAAATATTCTGCAAAATGCCTCCTGTCAGGCTCTCACGAGTGCTTATCCAGTCACAGTACGCATATATGTCAACTTTAGCACAATACCTTTTTTCTAACCGTTGTGTCCCAGACTTGAGAGCTGATTGGCTATTGCAACTGACATTCATTCTTGGTCAGACAGACTTTGCCATCAATCCCACGTTCGGTATTGTCCGTTGGTGCTCGGAATCTGTGTCTATGGACACACTAATGATAGTACCGGTACGCTGTGAGTGCTTGGAGAAGTGGTGGTACTCTAAAGAGCTATTTTTAGAAGTGGTGTTACTGAGTACTGGTGTGTACCAGCCCACTTAAAGCACTGGTCTGTCCTCCAACAGTCTAAGTCTACAACAGCATAACTACAGAGATAGCTCTGAATGACCTTAAGCCACTCTAACAATAAGCTTTATCAAAAGGAAAAGTTTTAAGCCTGGCCTTAAAAGTAGACAGAGTGTCTCCCTCACGGACTCAAACTGGGGCTGGTTCCACAGAAGAGAAGCGTAATAACTAAAAGATTTGCCTCCCATTCTACTTTTAGAAATCCTAGGAAACACAAGTAAACCTGCATTTTGAGAGTGAAGTGTTCTGTTAGGAACATATGGAACAGTCAGATGTCTGATGTAGGGCTGAAACGATTCTTCGAGTAACTCGAGTAATTCGATTACAAAAAAGCTTCGAGGCAAATTCTCTGCCTCGAGGCTTCGTTTAATTCTTGTCACCAAAATCTGTTTACTTTAAATGGCGCTCTACTGTTGTATCACTGCCACTTTGTAGACGGTTGCAGCTCCGCCAGCATCATGTTTAACCCGGACTGAAATAATTGACACATACAAAGATTTGATCCGACGGAAACACGAGGGACACGAGTGAAGCAATTTTTTTTCTTTAGCAATGGCGGAAAACGTGGACGCAGAGAGAGAAAAAGACAGAATATGTCTAAGGTGTGAGACCATTTTACGCTACACAAGGCGGATAATGTTGTCCAGTGTAAATACTGTCAAATGGACCTAGCGTACCATAACAATACTTCCACGATGCTGCAGCACCTGAAGAGAAAGCATCATCATGTGAATGCGACTTCTGCAACAGGACTGGAAGCTTCTATAAGGTAATGCATTTAGCCTGTATTATTAATCAATAGTGATGAGGCATAAGCAACAATAGGGACATTTTACTAAAGTCTCACTCATATAACTTTCTTCTTCACCTCTACCGCACGTGTGGCGCTACAGAAAGACACAGATACGCACACACATGCCACGGGGTGACAAGATATCCCAGATTGTGCAGGACTGGACAACCTTTTTAATTTAAATCCTACATCACGCAAATTGGAGCTGTGTCCAGGATTTGACTCTGCAGCGCAAAACTTCCAATCAAATCATTCTCTGCTCAGCAGCAGCTACCTGTGCCCCTCTCGCCTCCTCCCCTCAGCAGACTGACTGCAAACAGCGCTGTGTAAAGACATATTCACCTCACCGCTCACTTACTGGTGGTTGGGTTAAAAGTACCTCACATTCACATCTTTACAGGTCCAAACTTGTAGTGTAGTGGGAAGTGAACTGCAGTAACACCATCTCCATAACCAGCATGTGGACTTTCTTACAATGAGAGCTTTTTTAGGAGTTACAAACAATTTTATTTGTATTCTTTTTATGTCCTAGGTGGTGTAATGTTGAGTTTGTAAAATAAGTATAGCCTAACTTAAATATTGGGCACATGTACAAAGAGAAACACTATTTCATTGTATAAAACTAAATTGATAAGCTATTATTTAGATTTACTATAAGTTAAAAGAAATAATCATACATTTTTAGCATTTTTAAAACAACTTTTAGAAAATGTCCACGAAATTCATGTCCCACATTTGTCCCTTTCCAATATGGCCACCCAAAACACACCCTCACCACACATATTTATGAAAAATGCTACGTACTATATGGACAAAACTGCATATATTAGCATATAGATTTTATTTTATGTGAGTTTAATTTGTTGTACAAATCCATGTATTTTTATCCCCGACAGTACATCACAGCGGAGTGTGAGCAGGCTTGTCTGGACAGGTCCCTCATGCACTGTGGAGGAAGCTGCAGGTTTTACCAACAGCATTTTAAGAATGCTCATCACAGACAGGCGCTCACTGTCCATGGTGGAGGACACAGGATTTAAGGCTATGATACAAGAGTTTAATGCCAAATACTCCATTCCCTCAAGAACACATTTGACAAATTTAATGGTACACAGAAATAACAGCTAAATTGAAGAGTGTGCTTGATGAGACAGATAGTGTTGCACTAACAACAGACATTTGGACGAGTGTGGCCACAGACTCTGTCAAGTCGAACCGACCGAGCTGAAGTTTTGTAAAATAAGATTTTGAGGAATAACCAACATTTGCTTGGTCATTTTAAGAGGTCATTCATATTTCATAAGACACCACTGATATAGTTGTTTATAAACACAAATGTGTAATTTATCCGATTACTTGATTAATCGATAAAGAAAATTGATAGAATACTCGATTACAAAAATATTCGATAGCTGCAGCCCTAGTCTGATGTGGAGCTTGATTATTAAGGGCTTTATACGAAGGATGAAGATCTTAAATTCAATTCTGGATTTAACAGGGAGCCAATGCAGGGAGGCTAAAACAGGAAAAAAGTGATCTCTCTTTTTAATATTCATCAGAATTTTTGCTGCAGCATTTTTAATCAACTAAAGGCCTTTAATTGCATTTTGTGGACTTCCTTATAGTAAATAATTACAATAGTTCAGCCTTGAAGTAACAAATGCATGAACTAATTTTTTTAGCATCACCCCTGGACAGGATTTTTCTAATTTTAGCAATATTCCGGAGGTGAAAGAAGGACATTTTAGAAACCTGTTTAATATGGGATTTGATAGTCGTGTCTTGGCCAAAAATACCAGTTCTTTATGTTATGTTTATGTTATTATTGGAGGCCAATGTCATGCCATCCAGATGAAGTGATTGACTAAGCAGTTTCTTTTTCAGAGCTTTTGGTCCAAAGACGACAACTTCTGTCTTGGCTGCCCGAGGACCTCAGGGTTGCTGTGAAGTTTCATGTTTAGAAGAGCAGGCTCAAGACTCACCTTTCTACCCTAGCTTTTAACCGATTATTATTTATATTATTGTTTACAGTCTGTTTAATTGCTCAGAATGTTTTACTTCTTATATTTGATCAGTGGTTTACTATTTCTTCTTATCACATCTAACCACTTCTCATTTTTATATTTTAACCTGTTATTTTAGTCTTCCTTCCAGTGTTTTTTTTGTTCGAGCCCTCTGCCTCGGGAGCAACTATCTGATGATTTCTGAAGTTATTTGATCCAGAAATTGTTCAGTTTCATTATTTGATGGGTTTATCTTCAGTAAGTATAAAGCCTTGTAAAATTATTTAAAGGTGTTTTTTAATCTGTAAAGCACTTTGAGTTGCAATCTTTGTATGAAAAGGGCTTTATAAAGAAAGTTTGATTGATTGATTAAAACTGGAATCTGTCACACAAATATGATTTAAACCAGGCTAGCACTGTTCCTTAGATCCCTGCAAAATGTTTAAGCCTTTCTGAGAGAATATTGTGATCGACTGTGTCAAACAATTTGACAATTTTGTGAAATTCAAATATTTCAAGGACTCTTGCAATTCTTCCTTATCTAATTATTATTATGATCTAAACTGACGTGACAAGACTTCAGATCAAAGTTAAAAAGATAAATCAATTTTCTCAAATTTTACCTGTACAACCAGGATAAAAATTTAAAAATAGCAGATCTAATGGTCCAGACATTCTATATTTAACCTCTTCTTTTTTTACTAGACAAGTCCACTGTCAGAGCTGATGCTAACATCAACTCAATGTACTCAGATTTTCTTACGAATAGAAACTGATTCACCATCGTTGTTTTGTACTTTTTTTCTGCGTGTGCTTCTGTGGCATCCACAGGAGACGGTTGCTCACAGTGAGCGAGGTCTTGCAGAAGTTTTTTTTTTTTTTCTACCCAGAAAAAGGCAATTATTACCTTCCACTGTCTCCACTTGCTGCTCATATTGCTGCAAAGTCAATGATTGGATGTCATTAAGTGTCGACTCTTGCCACTTGCCTGCTGAGGAGAAGGGGTTGTTGCAAAGTCAATTACTCAATACAGTTGGCTAGGATTCTCTGCATTGCTGACTTTTGGCCAAGTGGCATTATAAACTGAATTTGATTTGCTCATATCACATTTAGGATCAAATTGAACCATGGGTCATTGAATTGAGTTTGTCTATGACTGGATTTTATTTTAATGAATTTCATTTATTGTATTTTTTATTATAATTGGAAACAAATATTATTTTTGTTTTAAAGCAACTTGAGATGACATTTCTTTTTTTAAATTGGTGCTATATTTAACTAAATTAGAATAAAGGTTTTGAGGTTGGTTTGACAAAGGCCAAATAAAGTCTTCCCAGTCTGCAGAGGTCAATATACATCAAAAGTAGTAAATATCATATATAATGATTTCTAAATGGTCAATGTTTAATTAACTTTTCTTCCTATTTGAACTCTCCTTGCCTTCCATCTTACCCCGCTCCCGCTGCAAGCTCCCGGCCCCGTCCCAGTGGGGTTTGAAACTAGGCTTATAATATATAAACCTATAATCAGATCAGTTTAAAAACCTAAAACTGTTTTTATTTCATTCATCACTCAGTGAGTTTGCTATTATGTTAATAATCCTTATTTTAAAATCTGTAGTTTAATACAACTACATGACAGATAAAATTACTATATTCAGACCTACTTACTGGTATATGCAGCAATTCATAACCAAGACTTAACATTAGTACCAAGAAGCTGTACTATTCTCCTGAAATTATTTGTCTAACAAACTATATTATTATTTTTAATTATATTACAATTTTCAGCAATAGCACAATAGTGAAAATTCAAATAAGAGTGAGTTATTCTCTGAAGCAGAACTTGGATGAAGAGCTTTCCTTCTTAAAGGATTATTCCACTCCATAGTGAAATTTTGTATGTTGCCATCTTCCCCAGAGTTAGATAAGTGAGAAAAAGCATTTTGTAACCAGCCCAGTCATTCTCCTAATCTGGCAGCAGTCTGTTTGCTTTAGCTTAGCATAAACAATGGAAGTGAATGGTAAGAGATAGCATTTCGAGTGCAAAACTCATGAAAATTACTCAATAATGATCCTAATTATTCCTGCTGACCTCAATAATAATATCAATTGCAAATGAAAATAATAAGTAACACGAAGGAATTACAGGACCAATTTAGACCTGGGACAAGATTACGACAAAACACTGCTGTAAGCCGCAGCTGCAAGGCGCAAGGACATGACACAACGCCTGCAAAGCCACCTAAAAGTGATTTACTCCACAAAACCCACAATTTACAGTCATTAGGGTGAAATGTTGTAAATATTATACATTTAACCTGGAGGTGACAATGTCAGCCAGACGTCACAATTATAGTAATTCATAATAGCCCAGCAACACTCAAGGAATTAGAATAAATAGAACATTACTTACAGACATTGATGACGCACTTCGTTCAATATCTGTATCAAAAATGGATGGGACTGCCGTGTTCCATTGACGCAGTACCATCTTTCTGGTAGAAAATTGAATTTTTTTCCTTCGTAGTCCACTGGTGTGAAATCTGCTCCTGTAATTCCTTCGTGTTTCTTATTTTTTGTCATTTGCAATCGATTTGATTATTGAAATCGCCAGGAATAATTAGGATCATTATTGAGCAATTTTCATGACATATGTGCATGAAATGCTAGCTGTTACCAGTTACTTCCATTGTTTATGCTAAGCTCAAACAAACGGACTGCTTCCAGATCAGGAAAATGACTGGGCTGGTTGCAAAATGGCTTTTCTCACTTATCTAATTGTGGGGAAGATGGCAACAGACTAAATTTTACTTAGGGGTGGAATATCCCTTTAAGAAAAGTTATTTTCACAAATTGCAGAAGACTTTCTCTCATGAGTCACAATTTGTCAGAGTGGGGCAAAGCACTTCTTACTATGTTCATCAGGTTGCGGATGTAAGGAGCTGCCTGACGGTCATTCAACACCTAATTGTCAGCCATATGTGGTATAGCACCAAGCCTCCTTCAACATACTATCACTATGTATTCAGTGACTGAGATTACTGACATTCCCTGTTTCTATGTGTTTCTTCTAAGGGAGCTCCCTCTGAAGATCCCCTTGTTTTCTTTTAAGTTCAAATCTATCAGTGGCAAAACCTCAGCCGAGGAAAACCTGCGTCAAACAAAACGAACTCCACTGTTAACATCTGTCTGGTTGCCCTCCAATACTCTGCTGCTCTTATCCACTTCCTGGATTCAAGCTCACCAACACCGCACTTAGTTGCACCTCAGGATCGCCTTCACCTCTGTCCACAGTGGAGCAATTTCATGTCCCCAGTACATGAACTGGTTCCATAGCATACATTCTATTTTCTTTCTCAAATAAAACACACTTTCTTTGCTGACTATTTCAACAGAAAGGGCCTGATTTATCAATTATCCAAATAAAGAGCACAAAATTGCAACCGCGAAGGGCGTGTTCCTGATTTGCAAGTGATCTACTAAGATTGTGTCCGCAAATGATAATAAGGGGCAGTAAAGGAGCAGTATTCAAATGAAGACTTTGCGTCCGCTACGGAGTGTACCAGTCTTCCTGCCTCATGGACTGCGACACAGCCATAGAGAGAAGGAATAGGTGCAGTGGATTCATGATGCATCTTTGGCAAAAAAAAAGAGGAAAAACGACATACCAGTCAAGTCTTTGGCTGTTAGAGAGTTAGTTACTATTAGGCTAGAATGTCTGTGAATTATATTTTTTCATTTGTCATTAATAAACGTAATGCCTGCAGTGTAGGAGCTCCTGCTCCATGCAGACGCCCTATTCCAGAGTCGGACTTATTAAAGCTGCAGCTTGTCCAGAACAAGGCTGCTCGGTTAGTCATAAGATGTCCATATTCTACTTATGTTGTTGAAATGCACCAGACTTTATCATGGCCCCGATAAATGTCAAGTTGCATTACAACCTACTCATATTCATAAAAAAAATTATTCTAAAAAATATTCTAACAGGCCAACAGAATGATTTTACAAAGAGTTCATTTACTCTGATCAGATATTCACCAATTGTACTAGATATGCTTGTGATACTAAATTAATGGTAAAACGTGCTAACACAAACTTCCTGCAAAAATCTACTGTCTAAAGAGCATCTCAGGAATGGAATAAATTATCTAAAACTATTAGAGAACTAAAGGGAATGTATTCTTTTTTTTTTTAAAGTATTAAAATCTAATTTTGCTTTGGATCTACCTGAATGTTTTAGGTATTTTATTGGTTGGAAATTTACAAGTTAATTACATCTGGCTTTTATATGTACAGTAGTATGAAATGTATGAATTTTGTTTGTAAAATTTCATATATATAATTATCATTATGGTACTGTACATGACTATTATATTTAATTAAATGGACTCGAGGAATATTAGTAACCACTCTAGTAGTGGAAACGAACTAATAAATAAACAAATAAACAGCAGGTGCAGATGTGTTGAGCGCCCAGTGAGTTATGATGCGTTTAAAAAAAAATAAATAAATAAAAATAATATAAACTGGAAGAAATCGACATAACTGTCAGGTTTATGGTCATTAGAGTGCTAATTACTATAAGGTTAAAATGTGTGTTAAATGACAATTTTCTGTTTGTCAGTAATAAGCTTATGTTGAATTGTAGTGGCGGAAAATTAAGACATGCCTTTCAGAGGCGGTAAAAATAGGCACTAAAACAACCGTTGTAAACAGTTTTATGTTTGATAAATCACGCTGTGCGTGGAACGCCTACTTATTTGCATGTTCCCCTCCAAATATTGTTGCCTTCAGTCAGAAACGCCCACATTGCATATTAATCAATTGCATCTTGCTGCGGGTTTAACAGGCGCAGTCTTCTCTGCGGCTGGTTACTAAATCATGATTGGCACCTGCTGTGAAGTTTGCACATGTTTTAACAAGCGCAAACCTTTGATAAATCAGGGCCAAAATCTGTTCTCCATAAATATCTGTGGTTTACTATACAGTATTTTTGGTAACTTAGTAACTGGTAACTTGGTAACTAAGTAAAGACTAAAAAGGGGAAAAGAAAACACATTACTTTTTATATGTTGCTATAACAAAACAATCTATACAGTTACTTTTTCTATGTTCATCTAACAAAATAATCCATACTGTATGTGTTATCAGAACACACAGACACAAATATCAGGATAGCTCATTTTTACGCAGATTCAACTTTGTTCAGAATTTGCTTGTTCACAGGTTCTACTGCACACTTATTAAAAACAGATTCTTGAAAATTACAAACAAAAATAGTTAAATCCCAGCATAGTCAAACTGATTTACAGTAGTGACATGTAATTTTGTTTTTGTTGCAGTTTCTTTAAGTAGAATACCAAACTTAGGGTGAAAAACAGCAATTCAAAAGAGGCCTGGTATAGTACTGTATGTCTAATATTAGTTTCTTACTTTTCTGCACACTCAATGTATAGACTTCCGTGTCCCTTGCTCTGTTAAGGTTTTATGAATGAAGATTATTTTTCAGACAGCAGCGCAGTTCTGTATAAAAAGTACATTTGTGTATTTATTTGTGCTTTTTCATAACAGTATATATGAAATAGTCTGGCCATCAGGTAAACAGCTAGAGTCTATAAGTCTTTATGCAGAGCCCTCCTGAAGTTTTATTAGAGATATGTTAATCCCACACTGCAGATCGCAGAGTCATGAGTCATTCTGTAAATGTCTGTTTATAAGGCTGGTGTGTGTAATTGCATGTACAACGGCACCGTTATTAAGATGGATTTGAAACATTAAGTTGTTCCCACTAAAAAAAACAAAGGGTTGGGGGCTACCACCTGTCAAATGTTAGACTGGGAAAGTCCTTTAA
Source organism: Valencia hispanica (assembly GCA_963556495.2). Classification (NCBI taxonomy): domain Eukaryota; kingdom Metazoa; phylum Chordata; class Actinopteri; order Cyprinodontiformes; family Valenciidae; genus Valencia; species Valencia hispanica. Next base: position 10,595,956 of record OY747717.1, on the reverse strand, counting down.
TCTGCTGCCACCACTGTTTTCTGGTAAATATAAACCATCTTTATAAAGATACTATGTTTCTGTATTTTTCACACTTAAGATGGTATTTATAAAGTATATATGTATATACTGTGTAAACCTATTGTGTTAAAAGTGTTCCTTGCTTTTTCAAATTCAAAACATATTCTGCTACACTTTCTGACTACCAGAATTAAAATTTTGGAAATATAAACACACAATTCTGGTTTTCCATTGTTTTTGGAGGATAGACAAATTAGATTTGTTGACACTAAAACAGCTTTTGAAGCCACGCCTCTTTGAAACAAGAAGGTACCACCATATATGGATGGTAAAATCTTCCCTGAGAACGCAGGGGGAGACTGCATTTTGTGGTAAACAGGAAACAGTCTGAAAAAAAGATACTTCTACATAAAAGATAGGAACAACCGGTAATGTGTAGCTGCTTGTTAGGAACACAAAAAAGATAGTGAACTTTTTCCCTCCAAAACGATTTTTTATGCTGGAAAAGAGTGATAGATTTCTGAAAATAAATAGAGAAGACTTCTCACTACCCAGCAAAAATGGTTTTTCTGAAATGCGTTCACAAAAAGATTAGGAAATATTTAGAATCTTGACTTAAAGGAAAATAATAACCCAAGACAAAGAGACAAGGACGCAACACAGTAATGCCACAACAACTCTGATAGGCTTCACAATGAGTTAGCAGCCAGACCATTGAGATACTTGCAGATCTCTGGCAAGGACATGTTTTAATTTGGTTTTTATCTTTGGACAGATGTTTCCTCAGAATAATGATTTGACAGCTAAATAACTGTAGTGCAGTTAAATTCTCTCACGTAGAACACAGACTTATTATGTTTACAAAAAGTGAGACTATAAGCTGTGTTGATTGCTATTATGTTTTTCAAACTCCCTGCCCTGATCTGAAGAAAGCTACCTTCATTACACAGTTTGTAACACAGTGGCAACCATGTGCTTTTTTCATACACTATCATTCAAAACTGTGGTTAATTACAGGCTGACTGGGCTGGCCACAGATTCATTGCTGTTCAGAGAAAGGGGAGTGTTGTCACTTGTATTCATCAGCGAAACAATTCTTGCCAGAACTGGGGGAAAAAAAATATACACAGTATCTCACAAAAGTGAGTCGAGTTACATTTTTTTTAAATATTTGACACTTTGATACAATGTAATGTAGCTTGTAACAAAGTGACAATTTAGAAGCTGTACACTTACTAATTTACATTCTGTCAAAATGTCATATCTTCAGTGTGGTCCCATGAAAAATAAATACAAATCTTTTTACAAAAATGTGAGGGCTGTACTTGAATGCTGCTAGAATCTTTGCTACAAACAGCCATTCTCTACTATGGTCAATGAAAGGCAGATTGGGCTCAACACAATTCCATGAAGAAAGACCACAGGGCGGGATTCGAACCCAGCAAGACAGCAGTTACACCAACCTATCGAAAAACAACTAAAAAGAAAAAGTTGTAAAAGCAGAGATGCATAACTTCTCACACACAGCTTATGAATGCTTTTTATGGGTTACAGAGCACTTTCTGCTTCTAGTTTCAAAATGTGCCTTAAACAAAGCCTGTGCATGTATATTCCATTATCACTTCATGTCAGGATAGTTCTGACTACATTTCTTGTGCTCTCCTCATGGTGATCAGTCATTTGGTCACCAGATCTCTATGACAGAAAGCAGCATTTATGCATGCTGTACTGCACCTTCCTGGAGAAAGCATAAGGGCCACTGCATAATCAGCTGGTTATTTTATGCCCGAAAATACTTCATCTGCATTAACTTCTTTGCAGATGATTTGTCTTGTCTTTACTGAATTGAATCACCCTGAATCACCAGGATTAGTAATGGATATAATCAGTTTCATGTTTCTAAAATAGGCTAGAGGACAAAACCCCTGTGCAAGAAGCATTCATGAGAAAAAAAAGACTTTTAATGAAGTGAAGTCTGCCAGCTGGAAGCTTTTAGTTTAAAAATAATCCTAGTTTTGGATGTTTTATTACATAATATTTGGGACACCCGCTGTGCAAATATTATGTGTATTTTAGCAGGGATATCTAACTCTTACACAATTGTTTATCTAATTTGTCTGGAAGCAAGTGTTGCTTTTGGTTTTGAGTTACAGCCCTAGAAAGTAGGATGTTCTGTAGAACTGAATCTTATCATTTTTCCATAAACAGAAAACCTTTAGACATTGCGATTAATTTTTTATAGATTTTAAAGGGGTCCAGCCAGACTGCCAACACTTCAGTTCGACACTTTAAAGTATTTAATAGGAGTTTATGAGATAAACCAACTTTAAGTACTGCATAGTTGTTAGATAGAAGAAAAACTAAACATGTTCTTTAGTTTTACAAATTTACATCTGTTTTTAAACACAGGCCCATAATGACACTCGAGTTGCAAGAATTCATTGCTCATGTGGGAGAGTTGGTTGACAGGATAACAATTAGTTGTGCACAGAAGTCTTACAGTACCTTTATAGAAGAGTGGTGAGACACAAGCTGTTGCTGAAAGAGAGCCATAAGACATTCAGTTTTTGATTTGCCACAAGTCATGTAGGAGAAAATATCTGGAAGTAAGTGCTCTGGTCAGATTAAACCAAAACAGAAATGTTGTCCTTAATGCAAAATCTTGTGTAGCAGCAGCACTGCACATCACTCTAAACACACCTTCACCATAGTAGTAAAGTGATGTTAATGCTTTTGCAGGTCTGGTTTGCTAAAAAAATAACAACAGCTCTTAATTAGTTCACCTTAAACAGCAACTCACCCCCCTTCCGGAGTCTGACTCCACCTACATTTCAGGCTTGAAAAATGCGACAAAAGCAGGTTTTTTCCTGGCAGACCGAGGGACGGCGGGGTTGGAAGGGGTTGGGCGGCATCATCAAATCCTTTCTATTCCAACTACAAATCGCTACGGAGGTGTAGGCTTGTTTTATATTCAAATTCAAGTGCAGTGTAAAGTTTAAACCTGCAGAGGGCTTCCCCACTAACGGTTATTGTTAAAAAAAAAAATAAAAAAAAGTTTTTACTCAAATTACTAAAATCCAAAAAATAATGACCAGACATGTAAATAGAACTATTAGACACTCATTTATTCAGTTTATCAGCAAAAAAAAGTTAATTTGGGAAGTTGATTGAATTTTTTTGCAGTTTTGCAAGTTGTTTTTCTTTATTTTGAGTCTTTTTTGCAAAGATAGCTTGATAATAATTCATGAAATTTTTCTCTATCCCTGTAGAACTTTTGTGCATGGTGGCATTTTTCTCTATTTCCCTCTTTTTTTTTCCTGAAGCTACACTCTTGTCCTTAGCTATTCCCTCTAAAACAACGTGTCAAGCCTTCTCCGCACACCCAGCAGGTTGTTGTTCTTTATGATAGCTCACCAACAGACATATTACCAGCAGTGGTTGTTATTGTCATTGATGTACAGCCCCAAGACATTGCCTTCCTCTGCTCACAGTTCCTCAGAGTCTTATGTGTCATGTAATAAGAGAGCGCGTCGTTTGTCCAAGATGGGTCTGGAGGGACCCCAAAGGCATGGGGGAAAAGAGTGGGTGGAAGCGAGGATCATGACACGAGATTGAGGTGGCACGTCTGGTGCCTGTCCCCGTAAGAAAAATTGAGCATGGTCACTCCTGCAATGTCCCTAGACATCCCCAGATGTTCTTGCATGGACCTCATGCAGCCTGAGTAGCTGACAGGCCCCAGAGACGCAGAGTCACAGCATGATTAATCGCCACACACGCTGTAGCAAGCAGCCTGGCTCCTGCTGGTTTACTACAGAATAACTAGTCACTGTAAAGTAAAACATTTCTCTCTGCAATAAAAATATTGAGAATTCGGTGTCTGTAGTGGAAGAATTGTAATGTTCTGTTCTGTGTAATTCACATACTGATAGTTACTATGTGTCTCTTCTTTATGATATGGTGACCAATCTGATTAGTTGACACTGTATGAATTTAGGTCAGGTCAAACCTGCTGATTCAGACTCTTACAGCCTGGGTTGGTATGGCAACTCTCTGTTACATCTAAGAACGCCCTGACATACATTGATTATGCTTCTATATCAAATCTTCTACGCCTAATGAGTCAAATGCCTACCGACTGAGAAATGTTTGTTTGTAATGTCATAGGTGATAGGCCATGATTACTGAACCTATATAATCCTGTGTCTTGTTTTGGAAGGCAGGTCATTATAGCATATTCTCTCTGTTGACGCTGTACCTCCTTGTGTTGATCAACCAAGTCTGTATTAAAACCTCCGAGAATCTGAAGGAATCTCTCTCATCTCTTTTATTAAAGAACTTCGATAACAGTGTCACAAAAATGAAAATAGCAATGGAATGGAAGAAGATTACTCTCATAACAACCTTACAAAAGCAAGTAACTAAAAATAATGTATAACATTAAGTTCTTGCAAACACCAAAACAAGAAAACCATCTGTCTTTGATGTTATTTTTATTACTAATACATTATATGATGGACATTGGTGGAGGCAGAAAGAAGGGGGGAAATACAGCTGTCATTAGGATAGTGTTAATTTTGCTCCCACTTGATTTACCTTCCATCTATGAGAGTTATTTGTTTGTGTGTAACAGAGGTTGGCCTTCACAAATACATTTCATTAGAAAATTATTCATATTTCAACTGTTCCACATGTGGTTATTTTGCTTTGGTACTTGGGATGTTATGTGAACTTTAGTTAGATTGATTATTGCAACAGTTTCTTCACAGGTCTGGCTAAAAAAAATCCAGAATGCTGCTACTCACGTCCTCACTAAAATAGGAAAACAGAGCAAATCACCTCGGTTCTAAGGTCCTTACAATGGTTCTCGGTTGCTCAGAGAATAGACTTTAAAATACTTTTGATAGTTTATAAATTACTGAATGTCTTAACACCAAAACAAATTAAAGATCCATTGCCATTGTATCAACATTCAAGACCACTCAGTTCTTCTGGTTTAACTCTATTCTGCATCCCCACAGTCATAAAGAACCAGCATTCAGCTTTCATGCTCCTCTGATCTAGAACAAACTTCCAGAAAACAGCAAAAATGCTGAAACAATGAGTTCCTTTAAATCAAGCCTTAAAACCCATTTGTTAACAGCTGCCTTTGACTAATAACACCTGGAACATAATAAAGTGTTGTCTGTTTTTCAGCATTTCATCAGTTTTCTTCACTTTGTCACTGCAATGTAATGTTTGTTTACTTGTTTGTTGTTTTATTTTCCTTCCAATCATATAAAACACTTTTAATTACCTTGTTGCGCAAAATAAGCTATACAAATCAAATTGCCTTGCCTTGATAGATCAATAAAAACTAGTTCATAATTATAAAGTGGATGGAATTGAGGCATGTCTTGTTTGCTTACAAAGAAAGGTTTTCAAATGGTGATTTCCTTTAATAGAGAAAAAAAGGTATGTAAATTACCTGGCCAATCATGAAAATGTAACTGCCACTAAACGTCGACGGGTGACTGGTTGTGCAACCCTTTAAAGGCCCAGTGTTGAATGTTTTTAGATGTTTACTATCAAATTATGTGTATCCCATTTACAAACCTGTCCTTTTTCATTAATATGTCTCACCAACATATATTCAAAGTATTCCTATTACTTTGGAATGTTACATTTTCATATACATAAACTGTGGTCGACCCTCTAGAGTCATGTGCCATCTTATGGTAGCTGTTTATGGACATACAAAATATAATGTTCTATGTTTTGCGTCCTCTCTTGAAAACACAGATCTTTGAGAAGTTGTAGCCATTCTGGTTTGGGGAAATTCTGCTCCTTCCTCTTGGATAGCTTGCCGCGCTTCAACCGCATGTGACACACCACTGCCTCTCTGTGCTCTACCTCGCTGTCCTCTCTCACCTCTCCCTCCTCTCCATCGTCTGTGTCCTCTGCCTGTCTCAACTGATGCTGAAATGTTGAATGATATCTGAGTCTGTTACAGAGAAGAAAAATACTACAATCTCCACTACCTTGTAAATATCCAAAATGGCAAATAATAAAAAAAATAGCCTCAAATATATAAAATAAAAAAAACAATATAGTTTGCTTGTTAAATTTGGTTGGAGTCATTACAAAGTTGCTAGTTGCTGTTAGCCATGATATACAGCAAACAATTAACATCAACATAATTATTATCAATCAATCAATCAAACATTATTTAAAAAGCTCTTTTCATACAAACATTGCAACTCAAAGTGCTTTACAGATTAAAATGACCCCACATAAACCACATCCCCCACACATATTTAAAAGCATGATCACATTTATACCCCCACCCCAATCCCCATGCGGACACACACTCAAGAGCAACATTAGAAAAGACATTGTGCCGAGTACAGAGGAGTTATAGCAAGTTAAAATATAAAAATAAACAGTGGAGAAATATGATTAGACAATAAGCAATATGATAAGACTAAGTAGTAAGACACTGCTAAAATATAAGCAGGTAAAACATGAAAACTTAAAAATCAGAAAAAATTGAAAGAGAACTGAAAAATAATATGGAAAACTTGCATCGACATGGATAAATGAAGACCTCAAAAAAACAAAAGAGAAATTACAGAGTGGCAGAGAGAAAATGGAGGAAAAATAAAATCATGATAAACTATCAGATATATACATAACTTCTCGAAGCATACACTAATGCAGTAAGAAATTGAAAAAAATGCATACATTTTCAAAATAATTTTAGATAAAAAAAATAATCCCAAAATTCTTTTTCCCACCACATACAAAATGTTTAACCGTGTTTCTAATGCAATTCAGAAAACCCCTTCAAACACTTTGTGAGGAATTCGCAGACCACTTCAGAGGGAAGGTAGACACAATCAGATGTAATAATTTATCTTCTCAAAGTAACATGGTTTTAGACAAATCTGAGCAGTAGTCTTTAACAGAGGAAATGCTGGACAGTTTTTATCCTGGTGGAAGCTGAAATTCTTGATAATGTTTTCTCCTCAGTGAGGCCCTCCACATGCCTTCCATTTTTTGATACCCGTCCATCCTAAGGCAGGGTTGCTGGGAGGCTGGTGCCTATCTCCAGCGGTCAAGGGGCGAGAGGCAGGGTCCACCCTGGACAGGTCGCCAGTCCATCGCAGGGCACACATGCCACATGCCTTTTTGACCCAATTTCCACTTCATTTCTTGTTTTAATTCAACATAATGATTTTATTATTGTACATAATGTCCTAGAGAAATTTCAGATGGGTTTTGGGTGAACCACAGCACAGAGACAGCCCTTTTGAAAATTTAAAATGATTTTAGATTAAACTAAAGCTTGGTTTATACTTCTGCGTCGCGTCAGTCGCGTAGGTTACGCCGTAACCGCCGTACCCACTGCTGTGTTTATACTTCTGCGTAGGGCTTAAAGCATCGTGTTGCTCTTTCATTTCCAAACCTGCAGGTGGCAGTAGGCTGGTATCGGTCGGCAAACTCCACAGGGCGGAGTTTTTGTGATGGTTTGCTTAAGTTCTGGCAAGTATTTCCTATTTTAGAACAACGATGGCGGCCGACTTGGTGCAGTGTCTCAACGAGATTGTGGAAGCAGACGAACAAATTATCCTTCTTTTGAACACTTTGCAACGCAAGCAAATGAGAAGACGGAGACGTAGAAGATGGTACGTGCGTACGTAATCTCGCTGACCAATCACAAGGGAGTACTTCCGCATCTCCGCGTCACGTCGCCGGGCTGCACGTCAGGTCCAAGGAGGTGCACGTCAAGCCTCTGTGGACCTACGCAGAGGCTACAGCGGTTACGGCGTACCCTACGTGAGGGACACGACGCAGAAGTATAAACCGGCCTTAAGATGCACAGAGGGTGACAGTGCTGGTTCTACTGAATCTAAGTGCTGCCTTTGATAGAGTAGACCACACTATTCTTTTAACCTGTTTAAAACAGATTGGCCTCTCTGGTGCTGTTCACATCCCATCTCACAGACAGGACTTTTATGATAAGTTTAGATACCTGTTCCTCTAAGGTCCACAAGATCACATGTGGTGTCCACCAGGGTTCAATTTTAGCTCCAATGCTTTTAGACCTTTATATGCTCCCTCTTGGCAGTGTCATCAGAAGACATGAAGTGAACTTTCACAGTTATGCTGATGATACACAGTTATAAATCTCCATGTCTCCCGATGACACATGGCCAATGGCTGAACTTTTTAACTGCATTTTAGACATCAAAACCTGGATGACAGAAAACTTTCTCCAACTCAGCCAAGCCAAAACTGAAGTTTTAGTCATCTGTCCTGAGGCTCAGAGACACAGACTTTTACCATAACTACAATCACTGTCATTTAATCCTTCTTTACAAGTGAAGAACCTGGGTGCGATTTTTTATTCTGAGCTGACTTTTATCCCTCATATTAAAAACATAACTAAAATAGGTTTTTATCATCTAAAGAACATTGCCAGAGTCGGCCCCATTCTGCCTCAGGCCAACACTAAGAAACTGATGCATCCTTTTATAACCAGTAGAATTGACTACTGTAATGCCCTGCTTTTTGGTCTTCCCAAAAAGAGTATCTCAGGTTTACAACTTCTACAAAATTCAGCAGCACGTGTCCTGACAAAGACCAGGAGGCGGGAGCACATTACACTTGTCTTAAAATCATTGCATTGGCTCCCCGTACGTTTTAGGATCGATTTTAAGGTTCTTTTAATGGTTTTTAAGTGTCTTAATGGTCTTGGGCCTTCTTATCATTCAGAACTGAACCTTTGAGGTCTCTGCGCTCCTCTAGCAGCCGTCTTCTTGTCAACCCTAAAATCGGGACATGCCCTCATGGCGAGGCATCTTTCTATTGTTATGGCCCTTATCTCTAGAACAGGTTGCTGCAGGACCTCAGGGCAGTGGAGAACGTCCGTGTTTTTAAGAGAAGGCTCAAGACTTACCTTTTTTTATATTAGCTTTTAACTGATTATTATTTATTATAGTCTGTTTAATTGCTCTGCATGTTTTACTTGTTTATATTTTATCAGTGTTTTACTGTTTAGTCTTATCATATTTGTACACTGTTTATTTTTATATTTTAACTTTCTATTTTAATTTTCTCTGAGGTTGCCCTCTGCCTTGGGAGCGGTGGTCAGCTGTGGCTGCCAGGGTGCCCTCCAGGTAGCGCTTGGGTGGAGGTGGGGGTCTCAGCCCCCCTCAGCATCCGTTGGGGGCCCTGGGTCAGTGTCGTGGCTGCTGCTGTTTATGTGCTGCCACCGGTGCAGATGGCCCCTTTGATTGCATTTCCTTACCTTACATGGCTCATCTGTACTCGACCAGATGTCCTTATTAATGTTGCTCTTGAGTGTGTGTGTGCATGGAGAATGGGTTGTGGGGAGGGGGGCTGTTTAGTACAGATCTCCTGAGAAGTGATGGAAAGCAGGAAAAAGTGATGGTATGCTAAGGAAAATTTTAAAGGTATTTTACTTTGTAAAAATGAGTAACAGCCCACTTTGAGCACAGCACTTTGTTTACAAAGTAACAGTGGTGCAGTTGGTAGCACGTGCAGCAAAAAACGGCCTAGGTTCGAATCCCAGCCTTGGGTCTTTATACATGGAATTTGCATGTTCTCCCTGTGCATGCATGGGTCCCCAGCTTGCTCCCACAGACCAAAAACATGACTGTTAGGTTAATTGGTCTCTCTGAATTTCCCTTAGGTCACCAACATATATTAGATGGCTTAAAAAAGTATGGGAACTGTATGAGATGGAACAAATTACATATGCAATAAGGCTACAAAGACCCACATTTATAAAGAGATGGAGCCCTGTAATGAGTCTCTCAATGCAATAATAGAGATTTAATTCTGTCTTATTTATTTTTACTTTTTATTTATTTTGGTAATTCATCCAATTATTTTTTCTTCTTTTCACTTTTTATTTTTGTATTTTTTTTTACTCATTTACTTGTCTATTTTGTCTTAGTCTAAGTGTGTAGGTATATATTGAAATTAATATCAAAGTAGATGTAAATGGGTGAAGTGTATTGTAAACTGTAAAATTGTATTGTATGTGTGGAATGGAATATTTTGGTGAAAATAAAATGTAAGTTCTAAAAAAGATGAATTGCCCTTAGGTATGAGTGTGCGCGCGCATGTTTGTGTGTCTCTGTGATGCTCTGTGATGGACTGGCGACCTGTCCAACGTGTACCTCACCTCTCGCCCGATGAATGCTGAAGATACTGTAGGCACCAGCACCCCCCCCCCCCCCCCTCCCACAACCCTGCAGAGGATAGACAGGTATAGATAATGAATGGATGTATAATATTAATTGAAAATCAGATGCATGTTGTGACTACATTTTAGCAAAATAAACTGTGTTTGATCTTTTAAATAACACAGACTAACTCTAACCTTAGAACATTGGGAAATTAAGTTTACAGTTCCTGCTAAAATACCATTTTGTTTTTATAGCTTTCTAGAAAGACCTTACATGGTCCTGTTCCTGAATATGTGTTTATTGAAGTGGTTTGAACCCTCTTGACTATATCTTTTTTCAGCCGTTACAGTCGTTTAACCCGTTAATTTGCTGTAACGTATTTTTTCGAGCTGTCTTTAAATGCACATTAAGGGCACACATGATAATGCGGGCAGCAGTGAATCACAGACAGATGCTGAGCAGAGCAGCATGTTCAGCAACTGATCCAGAGAAAAAAAGGAAAAAGCCTTTGACCGTTTTTTCCAAACAAGCCGTGTAAGTTCAGGGATGCTGTTGCATGCAGGTAATGTTAGCAACATGATGGCTAGTTAATACATTTCAATTTATCATGTTTAGCTAGTTAACAATATTAATGTTGCCTATTTCACATCACTTACTAGTCAGTTCATGCTAGGAATAAATCAAACCCTCTTTCATTTCTGTGCAGAAGTTGAGCTTACTATTGCTTTCCACATATTTAAAAGAAATATTTATTGTCAAGAAAGACCGAGCAGGGTCAGTCAGGGTCTGCACAGGTGAAAGGAGAATATAAGTGGCTGAGAAGTAAATATGAATGGCTCAAAATGGACTTTGAGGCTTATCTCCACAGTAATTTCATTGCTACTCAAAATTTTGCTTTCCATATTTTCATATCTTTATTGCCACAATAGAAAAATCATAGTCACAGTGGAGAAATAAGAGCAGAGGCCAGCAGCAGGGATGATGACACAAGGTATTCACAGGTAAGGAGAGATTAGAACTTGCTGAGAGTAAGAGATCCATTGCTGAGAGAAACCAGGCAGGTATAAAGACAGGGTTTTCACAGATACTTCAGAATTACTCTCATTCCCAGACCAAAATAAAATATTTTTTGTCTGTATTTTAACAGGTAACCCAGGATTTTTGTCAATCAGTTGGATAACCTGTAAACAACTTGTATTTTGAAGAGGTGATCTGTAATTATTGTGTTATTAATTGTGATTGGTTGATTCACACAAACAAGTGCATGAACTCGAACCTACTTTTATTTGTAGTCGTTAAATCTTTCCAGATTGACTCCAATGGTCAATTGAAATTAACATTTGAGCTTAGTTATTTGTTCCTGCTGAGGCCGTGGTACTTATAACAATTAATTTTTATTAACAGTAATAACGATAATGAATAAACTATTAATCATCTAATATTACACTATTCATTAACTAATATTATCAACATTGCTAATGAACAGGCCAGCACACTCACTGTGCAACAGTGATTAAATTAGGAGTATAAATACCTCGGAGTTCACCTTGACAACAGACTGGACTGGAGACTGAACAGTGAAGCCGTCTACAAGAAGGGACAGAGCAGACTGTACTTCTTGAAGAAGTTTAGGTCCTTCAAGGTTTGCAGCAAGATGCTGCAAATCTTCTACAAGTCTGTTGTGGAGAGTGTAATCTCTTCAGCCATCATCTGTTGGGGTAGCAGCATCAGAGCTTGGGACTTAAAAAAGACTAAACAACCTGATAAAGAAGGCTGATTCTGTTCTTGGCACTACTGTGGAACCACTGGAGATGATGATCCAAAGAAGGATTCTTCATAAAATCAAAACAATTATGGACAACCCTGAGCATCCTCTTCATGAGACTGTCATACAACAACAGGGTGTCTTCAGTCGGAGGCTTCTTCAGTTACGCTGCAATACAGACCACTACAGGAAATCCTTCCTGCCCACAGCCATCACTATCTACAACAACTCCTTAAAGAATTAATTAAATGAGCTACAACAACACATAATTTCCCTCTGGGATCAATAAAGTATTTTTGAATTGAATTGAAAGTAATGCATGAGGACGATGAATCACTCAAAAGACCTCTAAAAAATGTGTCTCCCTCACTTCTGAGATGATGGTTACACCACTGGATTCAAAGTGGGACTCTGGCTGGAAAACTCCAGCAGCTATGTTGGTTCCAGTCAGAAAACCCCCCGAAAAAAACCGTATTGTTTAAATTGATAGATAACTTTAAACCTAAACTTGCCAGGAATATGAACAATGTTGGGCTTAATGTAAACTTGCTTGTGCTGTGTTATTGGCGTGACATAACTACAAATCACTGTACATGGCCTCACATTCATGGCTCAGTTATATAACCCAGCTGTAAAGGGGAGGAAAATATTTGAAGGAAACTGCATTCCAGTTGGGCATTAATTACACAAAATCAGGTAATTTCTATGAGTGGAGAGTCAACATTTTATGTATTCATGTTTTTTGTCAACTGAATAAATTGTGCATGCTTGAGAATATGGTATTAACAATACTATATTTCAAATTCAATTCAATTCAAAATTACTTTATTAATCCCAAAGGGAAATTAAATGTTGTTGTAACTCATTATGCAAGTTCCTTCAACGATTTGTTGTAGATGCTGATGGCTGTGGGTAGGGATGATCTCTTGTAGTGCTCTGCAGATCTGAAGAAGCCTCTGACTGAAGACGCTCTGTAGTTGTATGACAGTCTGATATAGAGGATGCTCTGGATCTATGGCGTCTTCTTTTCAACTCATCAGGGTTTTGTGGCTGTAGTTGAGGTCTTATTTGAGCTTTTGTGATGTTAATCAGCTGCAGCCAGTTGTAAACCACCTTGTTGCCATGGTTATGCATCATAACAAATGTCCAAAAATAAAAAGTATCAGCAAAAATCCTTCCAGCTGCACAGCATTCAAAACCAGAGAGAACAGTTGTCCACAAAAACAATATTTCTACCAGAAATGGAAGAATTAAAGTTTAAAAAAAGAAACAAATATGAACCAAAGTAACAGAGCTACTCCAACATGCTGCCACCTTGAGCGGTGCAATTCCGGAATTTTTGGTTTAATTTTGTCTAACATTTGTGGTTAGACAAAGGCATATATATATTTTTTACTTTAATGTGACCATAAACCATAACACAAAATATTTCTGTAAGATTGGAGATTTCATTTCTACAACTGTTAGAAAAGAGTGACTTATTTAACCATAAAAATAAAAGTTATATATTAAGTTTTCTTCAGTAAATGCTCCGTATACAAGCTAAGGACAGTTAAGACCACCACCCACTCCTTGATGCAGAAACTCTAACACACAATGACAATAATTGTGTTCCAAACTTCAAAGATACAGCCACCACACACTGAAACTTGTGCATTTGATGACTCAATGTGACAATTTCACAGTCCTTGGCTGTATGCATTTTTATACTTGCTTGATGCTACCCAGTTTCCTGCATCCTTTTTAAACATGTGTAGGTGGATTAAGCCATTATTCCATTTCAAGGGGCAGCTTGAGGTCACAGAAAATCGAGGTAAGTTGAACAGCACTGAAGATTCAAAAAGCTCATGTTTTCATTGATGGTCCAAAACCATTCCCTACTGTGTTGGATTATAGTTAGAATTTAGTAACCTAATGGATTTCTTCTCACTGATACATTTCAGCATGCGTTTTGCATTGTTTGGTAATGGATTCTTTTTTTTCTTTTTGCTCTGAAATCTGAAATACTAGTGAAATATTCTGCAATTTGTACACTGCACATATCTCCTTACAGCTAATTTATTGGGAATAAGTGAGCAAGTACATTATTTTCCTCTTTAGAGTGAAAACAGTGTTAAATATTTATACGATTAAATGTTTTAGCAGTATAATTTCTTAACTGGCTAAGATGTTATATTTGGCTCAAATATACTAAATCCTACTACCCCATAAAAACCTACATGTTATCAACTGTTATAGCTCTATTTTCTAATGTTTACTTTATTTTCACCTCTAGTCATTTTTATGCTTTTTATTTCTTTTATGGTCACACAGACCTCAATAAACAAAACATCTAACTTTATTTTAAATATTAGGTATCTGAAACAGTTAAGGACATTTTAAAGTCAAGTTCAACAATACCACTGTAATTCATCAAAATGTGCTAAGAGCTGACCATAACACACTGAATGCCTTCTATAAATTATCTATTAATAAGATGTTTTGATTAATACTGTTTTTGTTCTTAGTTTGTTTTCTTTGACATTTGACTTTGATTTAAAAAAATCTCTTAAAAATGTAATTAGCAGTACAGGATAAGTGTTCCCATAACCTCATGTCCATGTCTATTACCAGAGAATTTAAAAAACAGTTATCAGAAATGGCACCTGTGTTTATGTCCTTGAACAGGCAATGCATATTTATTTCTTCTGGCTATACTATGACAAAACCTTCGAGATATTATGGTTATTGCTCACATAACCCTCATGGTTATCGGTACCCTCCAGACAATGCTGAATGCCTCAGCTACTGTGAGGTGATAAAGCACTGCAAACAAGCCAACATAATGGTACCTTCAGATGACACCTCAGTGATGCCTCATTATCCCTTTAATTGGGTTACATGACTGATTTTGAGGAGGAGTTGTATTGTACTTGGGACTTCCATGTCAATTTGTTCCACTAACTTAACCCCCAAAACTGTTTTATGCAAATCTTTTCTAATCATATAAAGCCTGATACAAGAAGAAATGGTCACAAAATTGAATTGTTTGCAATCACAATTTTAAATTGTAAGCTTTTATAGAAAGCGTTTATATTTCTTTGAAGGATCATCTGGATTTCTCAAAAGTTTTTATTCTATAATTGCTACTTTAGGTATTTATGGACATGTAATTCTCATATTTTCCGGAGCCAAAAATATATATCTTTTGATTTGTTTAATGCATTTTGTGTTTTATAATATATATAACTTTATTTCACAACCTAACTGTATGCACCTGTATATTTTGAAATATGTTTACATTGAAGTTTAAAATAAATAAATAATGGCATCCTTATTAATCTGTATCTCATATATTTCATTTATTAGCTCTTTAATTAGGTGGCATAGCTGCTTTAAACGCATTAATATGATATCAGTACATCTCTAAGAATCTGGTGAGAATATCTAAAAATGAATAGGTCTTTGCACAGGAACAACCCATTTGTGACAACCCAGACAACTTTTCAACATGGAACTTTAAAGGAATAAGTCATTTAGAGTATATATTAAATGGAAAAGATTTAAGACCCTTTAATATATTTTGAAGATGCATATGGAATTGATAGAAAATAAATTATTTGAACTTCACTAAGTAAAATCTATTATCCAGTCCAAATGCCAAATTTCAGTTTTCAGTTTAAGCTTATGCCATACAAACTCCTTCATAAAATGCCTTACACAGAACAAAGGATGTTTCAAACTGGTTTCTCTCTTACTAAGACCTGTCCAAACTGCATTGGAGATTTACCTGATGACTGTCTACATGCTCTTGTACACTGTTCATATGTCTATGGTTTTTGGCTTAACGTATGTGAAGACCTAACAACATACCTACAGTACACAGTCCCATTCTGCCCCTTTTCTCTTTTAGGTAAAACCATAAAAGTGGATTTGGAAACGAATGGATGCCTCATGCTTCTCGCAGTTTACACATTGAAAAAAAAAAAGAACTGGAAGAATAAAAACAGTTCTCATATAATTATTTTTAAAACGGGAATTTAATTTTATTGAATTTTAATTGGTTTAGTCTGCAATAAATAAATATATCACTTATGGGCGTATGGGTTATGAGCTCTGCGGCCTCAGCACCGGGGGGCCGAGGAGTGTGGGAATACTGGCACCAGGCAGTCCTGTCCCTAGGCAGACTGGCCATTTGGGTGCTCCCCTGGACTGGCGTGCTCTGGCATATGAAGATGTCATGGTCCATCATCTTCCCTAGTGTGTGCATGGGTATCTGTGTTAAGGTGAAATGCTGTTATAAATGTCAGTGTGTATGTCAGAAAAACAAATAAAATATATACAATTTCAGATTTTATATATACAGATTTTAACATGACAAAATGAGAAAAGATGTGTAAGATATTCCTTTGCTTATTGCTCTTATTTTCTTCATCTTTTTAGGTAATTTTGTGTTCTAATGTGTAGAGGATAAAAATGGTTGGTTAAAAAAAGTAATATCTGCATATCAAACATATGGAATAATAACCAATTACAATTTTGAATCCAGATAAGAGAAATGAATAAGTAACAACATTCAAAGAGGTATTTTCCCAATCCCCTACAGTCATCCTCACATAGCTGTTATCCTCATTTCCCTCATTCAACATGTCACTGACACATACTACAACATCTTTTCAAGGAGCTTGATCAATTTCACGGTAGTCTGCAGACTTCCCAGTAAGGAAGTTGGTTTGAAAAGCTATGATAGCATCGGCCGTACCCCTTCCTCGCCCTTGCTTGGCTTGTCTAATCAGCCCTCCAGCTGCATCCAGCCATATGAAGGAAACCCTGTTGACTCCTAATCTGTGTCGCCTCTGATCCGTTCCTCACCTCGGCAGCACATGTGCCACTGGGTGCAGAGAGGCGCAGAGTATCCGTTTGTTTTCTTCTTGTCATCGTGGAGGTTAATGGAAGCAGAGGCATAAACTGCTTGAGGAAACAGGAGACAGAATGTTTTGTTTTACTTTGTGCAAGCTCTACTGTCAGCTTCTTGACCTGGCAGTTTGCAGCCCTGTTTTCTTTTGCTTCAATTTCTCTCTTCTACTGACAGGAGAGCACATAAAATAAGTAAACCAATAACTTTGTACATTTTTTACTAAACTTTGTACATTTATTTACTAAAAATAAAAATTATCTAAAAGTTCTTGGTTGTAGTTGAACTTTTATACTTTCTGTATACAGATGAAAGGGCAGGAAATGATTATATGAAAAAAAATATGTTTTAAAAAATATGTTTCATTTTTACGCACTAGTCGATGTGTGTGTTTAATATGTTGCAATGTCTTTTAGCCTTACCCTGCAGAATCATAGCTTAATCATATGTTAAGTATAAGAATAGTAGTTGCATAACATAAAAATAAATATTTTTTGACTTGCTTAATTTGATCTTTTCTCCACTCATACATCGTTGCTGTTGCCTGATTCTCAATTATACGCATTATTCATAAGCCTGAATTATACTCTGTATCTAGCCTGACATTTTATTAGCCAGTGTTAGAATATTCTACATGACTGAATCTTTAACAGAATCATTCTGTTCATTGTAATAGTTTGTTGAGGACATGCTGTATATCTGATATTGTAGGCAGCTTTAAAGGACTTTAGGGTGGTACAGTGCAATAGTTTTAACACAGATGAAACATTGTTTCACATTTTGTCAGGTTACAACCACAGGCTTCATTGTATTGTATCAGAGTTTTTGTGACAAATCTTTAAAACAGCACATCACTGTGGAGCTGTAGATAAATAATTTAACAAATATAAAACTGAAAAGTTTGGCATACTTTATTCCTAGACCTATCCAGTGCAGCAAACTGCTTTCAGAAGTCACCTACTTAATAAATGTAATCCATCTGTGTGTAATTACATGACAATCAACATAGGGCCCATAGTAATTTGGAGGAGCTGCACATTTCACATGGGGTAATCTGTCAATAGAATGACCTTTAGCTGTGCAAGACCTCAAATCATGTAATGGACTCAGCAAACACAGGAAAAAAAATATGTTCCGATCAGATAAAACCAAAATGTAACTGTTTGGCCTACATGCAAAAGGCTACATATAGTGGTCTGACACACCTTACCCATAATGAAACATAGTAACGGCAGCATCATGCTGTGGGATGCTTTTCCTCTGTAGCACCAGATAGGGTGGTCAGGGTTAATAAGAAAATGGACTTAGCTTAAAATATTTTGCAAACACTAAGCAGAAATATCAATCTGCAGACATTGAAAGTGTTAAGAGACACACCCCAAAACAAAAAAAACCAACAGATTCTGATAGATCACATCAAGCTTGAAGTTGTAAGGTGACAAAATGTGACAATATTCAAGGGTATGAATACTTTTGGAAAGCACTGTGGTTTACAGGATAATAACTGCAAAAACTACCCAACTGTCCATGTATTTGTTAATGTGACCTCTGGATGAAACAGAAATATTTTTGGAAAAGCTAAATGAAACAGCTTAATTCTTAGCAAAGGAAACTAATAAATTGAACGGAAAAATATGTTTTTAATTATTTTAGTATTTATTTTGTGGAATAACTTAACTGGGAAAACACATTAAATAGTCAATCAAAAAGCTGGGGAAAAGGAAAAGTCTACTTTGACAATGTTCAAACGTACCCCTAACTATAACATTTAAACTAACTTTATGATGTTGCCTGATTAAGTTAACAGTATAACATTCAATCAAACATGTGATGTGACTTGGTTAATCTTAGCAGAAGGTTGAATCTAAAAATGCTGTTCAATTCCTTTCACACCTGAGCTTAGGCAAAAAGTACATAAATAAAACGTCACGTCCTTCATTGTGAACTGAATTTTTCCCCTTTCTAAGCTTTTTCTTTTCTTTGTTAGATGACTTTTTCTGACCCCATCCTAATACAGCCAACTTCCCTTCTGTGTTATTTAACATGATGGAAACTAATGTCCCAATGCAATATTTAACAAGGCCATGGGGGCAGAGCTCTGTACGTACACCTTCAGACATGCTGAAAATAGAAAACGTATGACAGACAGAAAGGGTATAGATTGAGTGCATGTGGCTGCATATGTCATTGAGGGAGGTAGGACACAGCAGGTTGGTGGGGTCTTTGCATGACACCTCAGCAGCCAGCGGCTCATTGGCCTCCACTTCAAGTATGTTCATGTGATATACTAAACCTTTCTAGGTAAAGACTCAATCTTGATTACAATTTATGCTCAGTATGTTTAACAAACTGATCAAAAAGAGCTAATGGATGCAAATATTACAAGAAAGAATTTTCGAGACTTTTTATATCCCTTTTTGTAAGATTTCAATTTTTTTCATCCCTGCTGCAGTACATTTTCTCAAACTGACAGCAACATGGAATTTGTGTTCTTTTTCTGTCAAAATCACAACAAAACAAACATTTACCTTTCCTCTGCAGATGGAAGTATACAAGGATGCCTTACACTGTCCCTGTCTGTGGCTTGCTGTTTTGTAATTTCTCAAAGCCTTAAGGATGTAAATTTGATATATTATGGTAAAGAATAAATATTTTTAGTCTTTTACAGACATCTGTCTGTTCCAACACTGCATTTCCTAAAATGCTTACAGTCCACCTGTCATGTGAACCTGCATCTCAGTAAAATTAAATATCCTTAAAAAGGTAATTTTTTTCAACAACTTAGTTGAAACAAGGAAACACATACAGTGGCTTGCAAAAGTATTCGGCCCCCTCTAACTTTTCCACATTTTGTCACATTACAGCCACAAGCATGAATCAATTTTATTGGAATTCCACGTGAAAGACCAATACAAAGTGGTGTACACCTACAAATAAATGACTGAAAAGTGGGGTGTGCGTAATTATTCAGCCCCCTTTGGTCTGAGTGCAGTCAGTTGCCCATAGACATTGTCTGATGAGTGCTAATGACTAATTAGAGTGCATCTGTGTGTAATCTAATGTCAGTACAAATACAGCTGCCCTGTGACGGCCTCAGAGATTGTCTAAGAGAATGTTGGGAGCAACAACACCATGAAGTCCAAAGAACACACCAGACAGGTCAGGGATAAAGTTATTGAAAAATTTAAAGCAGGCTTAGGCTACAAAAAGATTTCCCAAGCCTTGAACATCCCACGGAGCACTGTTCAAGCGATCATTCAGAAATGGAAGGAGTATGGCACAACTGTAAACCTACCAAGACAAGGCCGTCCACCTAAACTCACAGGCCGAACAAGGAGAGCGCTGATCAGAAATGCAGCCAAGAGGCCCATGGTGACTCTGGACATGCTGCAGAGATCTACAGCTCAGGTGGGAGAATCTGTCCATAGGACAACTATTAGTGGTGCACTGCACAAAGTTGGCCTTTATGGAAGAGTGGCAAGAAGAAAGCTATTGTTTAAAGAAAACCATAGGAAGTCCCGTTTGCAGTTTGCCACAAGCCATGTGGGGGACACAGCAAACATGTGGAAGAAGGTGCTCTGGTCAGATGAGACCAAAATGGAACTTTTTGGCCAAAATGCAAAACGCCATGTGTGGCAGAAAACTAACACTGCACATCACTCTGAACACACCATCCCCACTGTCAAATATGGTGGTGGCAGCATCATGCTCTGGGGGTGCTTCTCTTCAGCAGGGACAGGGAAGCTGGTCAGAGTTCATGAGAAGATGGATGGAGCCAAATACAGGGCAATCTTGGAAGAAAACCTCTTGGAGTCTGCAAAAGACTTGAGAGTGGGGCGGAGGTTCACCTTCCAGCAGGACAACGACCCTAAACATAAAGCCAGGGCAACAATGGAATGGTTTAAAACAAAACATATCCATGTGTTAGAATGGCCCAGTCAAAGTCCAGATCTAAATCCAATCGAGAATCTGTGGCAAGATCTGAAAACTGCTGTTCACAAACACTGCCCATCTAATCTGACTGAGCTGGAGCTGTTTTGCAAAGAAGAATGGGCAAGAATTTCAGTCTCTAGATGAGCAAAGCTGGTAGAGACATACTCTAAAAGACTGGCAGCTGTAATTGCAGCAAAAGGTGGTTCTACAAAGTATTGACTCAGGGGGCTGAATAATTACGCACACCCCACTTTGCAGTTATTTATTTGTAAAAAAAAGTTTGGAATCATGTATGATTTTTGTTCCACTTCTCACGTGTACACCACTTTGTATTGGCCTTTCACATGGAATTCCAATAAAATGGATTCATGTTTGTGGCTGTAATGTGACAAAATGTGGAAAAGTTCAAGGGGGCCGAATACTTTTGCAAGCCACTGTAAGTTACCTACATTTGGGACACACAGGATGAAATATTTCAAACATCTATTTATTTGTATTGTTGGAATACAGCTGTGATTACTGGACCAAAACACAGACCTCCAGCCATAAGAATAAATCCCACAATGTATTACCCCTATGGAAGCACAAAGTTCCTCTCCGTTCTACTTCTTTGACCGTGGGTCCCCACAAGCCTCAAATCGGAGACAACAGCTTGCAAACTCCGTCCTTCGCTGCCGAGGGAGTAAGCGGGCTTCTGGAAGAAGCCTTTTTGATCCAAAATACCTGTACAGTCTACTGATCGTTGATCAGATTCCACCAAGAGAGAGAGCCTCTCTTTGCTAATTCTTTACAGCCCTGCTGCCCTGCTGATAACCCAGAGCTGCTCAACTGACGCAGCTAAGTTAAAGGCTGCCCATTAAAAGGGACCGGTCCATGGGAGAAGGTTGCAGTACCAAACAGGATGACTGAGTTCTGGCTAACACTGGCTAGCTGCCCCGAATCCCGACGCCTCACTGCTAGCCTTGACCACACACAGCTGCTGCTAACTGACCAGCTAAGTGCTGGTTTCTCTGCTTTATTGCAGGTATTTTCAGACAACGGAGACAAAAAAAGTAAGGTTGTGTCTGGACAGAGATAAGCTTAAGATAAAAAAGATTAAGGTTTGTTTTGATTGTCTATCTCACTGTGTTTTTGCTGCATTTGTAACAATTCCTTCTTCAATTGTTTGGGTATAAACAGTGTTTTTAAAGAATTCCGACAGATAGAATGAGTCGTTTTATATCGTGCAACATGAGTTACACCGGAGTTTTTTCTTTGTTCTTTTGTGCTAAGATAAAAAGAGTGGCTCTAAGCTGCGCTACATACATTAGCTCCTCACGCTTCTTCTTGTTAGTATGGCCTGCTTTTTCAGACTGTTAGTATTCATACACAATAAGAACCACTGACTACTGTATTCAAAATGTGGATCAGCTTTAAAACAGATAGTTTAAAGGGGATCCACTGCTGGGTCTCCAAATGCCTGTGTGACTTCTGCTGCAGAGGAGGGCCGTTGTTTCCACAGTTGGGTCCGGCAGTGGTGTTGCCACACGGGGCATTCAGATTTTGCGTGAGACTGTATTTTTTGGTTGATCCTTTTGGGATAACTCTTATCCCATACGAGGTGACTCCAGGTCGCTTTAATAGTGGCCTTTAAGCTTTTCTACTCTTCCTCTTGACAATAACCCATAGATTCTCAAATTTTCAAGTACGGATGTGTATTGGTAAAAAACTTTAACCTGACAAGTACATTGAGCAGGAAAAGTGTCCTCATTTGTAGGCTTGAGGTTTATTGTTAACTGGAGGTGATGATGATGACGGCAGGAACGGAGAAATTTAAAATGAATTTAAAATTTTGAGGTTTTTTTTTAACTGGGCCATTTTATTGTAAGTAATGGCATTTAACCATAACTAAGGTCATTACCATCCAGATACAATTTGGCAAACAGACGCAGAGCATAAAAGTATGAAGTCTGTTCAATTCAGTTCAATTCAGTTTATTGATATAGCGTCAATTCAAAACAAATGTCATCTCAAGGCACTTTACACAAAAAGTCATTTCAATACAATCATACAAACATTCCAATCAGTTTAAAGTTTTAGTTAGTTTTCTATTTAAGGAATCCCAGCACATTGCATTGAGTCATTGACTGGCAGTTGCGCCCCCCTGATGCAGACTCCAACCACAGCAATCCCTCAGCCATTCCTGATACTGAGCAAGCACGTAGCGACAACTCCCCTGTAATGAGTTTTAATATTTTTGTACTATCTTTATGGACTGTCAAGTTAAAAGCAATTGTCTGCAGTAGCCATTTGGATTGGTGGCTTATACACACTCCTATTCAGCATTTTACAGTGCACGGGTAATTAATCATCGGCATAAATGGAATGATTGTCAATCAGGCTTCAGGCTTGTTTTGTGTGAATATCTGTAATCAACCCTTGCAAAGCGGCTAGTGGACGGGAAATCTCAGCATTTTAGTTAATTTTTTTGTCAGTTGCAAACTCAATTGATTTACATAGACATACAAAATGCAATGCTTTCCTTTCGTTTTTACTTTTTGCTAATCCATCAATATTCTGACTTTTAGCGACTCTGTTGTCTTACACGACATAACTGTTTCAGATATGTTTAGCTTTGGGGATTGGAACACATTGACAAGCCACAAAAGAAGTAAATGTGAGAAGAGTGTTGCAACTGCACATCATGAAGCAGACAAACTGCATCACACACATTCCTGTTTTTATTGTGTAAATAGCCAAACATAATATGGGAAAGAGAAGAAAGAAAGCAGATTAAAAATCACAATGAACATGTTTTTAATGACTTTATGAAAGTTGGCAGCACTACGAGGAGTAATTGTGAGCCCACAGGTTTTAATTAAAATGTGAGTGAAGGTGTAGTGATTGCCTTTGTGATATGACTGCCTAACCATCATTTCCTTTGAGAAGCTTTTCAAAGACTCAAAGGTAACTCTTGCATGCAGTTTTGCTAGGGTTCTTTTCTCCGGTACCCTCTCCTTTTTCCTCTGTCAAATGTGTTCTAACTGTTCTGACAATCAGTACTCCAGGCAAACTAAAGGGTGACTTTTGATATGGGCCACACTACATAGAATAAAAAAAAACTGTATTTGCACATAATTTACCATGGATTTTAGCCAGAGGGTTAGGGTGTGAGAATTATAGAAGTAAGTGCATCCTGAATGTTTGTGTTGGTCATTCAATGAAAAAAAAAGAAGCATCAGAGAAGACGATAGACACGGACAAGGACAGCAAGGGACAAAATCCATTTGCTAAAAGAGAGTAGAGCGGGATATCTGGGCAGGGAATCAATAGGATAAGAGGTTATTAGCTTAGAAATGTCACTTGAAATCGATCATCATCTCCATCGACTGCAGAGACATCTAGACTCATAGGGTCAAAGCAGCTTATGAGTTAAAACTGACAGGTATCTATTCAATGAGAAATATATGTTGAACACACAAGGTTTGCTTAAAATCATTTAAAAAAATCAGAGGAAAAAATAAGATGATTGTTGTTTAGAAGCTTTTTAGACATAAATGACAAAATATAGTAATATTAACGCCCATCAAATGTTTAAAAAACATTTATTGAAGTACTATTGGAGAAACCACCTGATAGAACAATGATATAACCTACTCTCCTGTGAACCACTGCAGAAAACAAAGACTCATAATTACTTCTACTGCAGAAGAGAGGTTATTAGAGTTACTGTGCACAGTAATTGGCCATGAATGTCACACCAGATTAGAATTCAACAGACATATATCCACATCCACTGTATGGCAAAGACAGTGTGAGTCAACCCTCATTGACACATTGCTGGAAAGAAACTTTTACTAGCATAATCCATTTGAAGCGTCATATAATTAAAAAGTTAACTCACAAAATTACGGACTGTATTTTAATGAGTGCAAGTCTGTTTTTTGTTGTTTTCCATATGAAGGCTGTAGATAGAGAATTACTGTAAGCCTCACTACCACTCCTAACAAAACACATGGTGTAATATTTTTATTTATTCATTTCCCAGTACACATTGTTTTAGTGAGAAATGGCAGTCCACTCATCATGAGTGTAGGACCATTCTTCTCTCATAGCAGAAGGATCACTCAGCACACGAGTGCAGCTTTTTAAGTGTTCAATTTATTTGTTTTTTCTACAATTCACACCACAGAATTGCAATTGCATTTATGCCCAGAATTTGACATGGTAAGTCCAAAACCTTCAATTTTATTTTTTGAGCCATTCAGTGAAATTTATGTGGTTCTGATCATTGTACTGCTGCATAACCCAATTGTGCATGAGCTTGAGGACACAAACATTAGGCCAGATATTTTCTTTCAGGATTTTCTGCAGGAGTGCAGAATTCATGGTTCATTAATCACTTCAAGTTGTACAGGTAAGCAGTCCTAACCATTACCATGTTTGACTGTAGGTATGATTTCATTTTGTGAAAAGGTCAGTTAGTTTAATGCCAGACATAAATCTACCAGAAAGTTCCACTTGTGTCTCGTAAGGTCACAAAAGATTTTGTCAAACGTTTTGAGGATCATTAACATTTGAAGAAAACAAGTAATGAGCATCTGTGGGGTTATTTTGTTCAGGAGTGGTCTTATCTATGGAACCCTACCTTTGAGATCATTTTTGCCTACTTGCTGATGGGCCCTGGAAGAATGTTTCTTCCCACTGATGGGGAAGTTTGAAACTCTTTAATGTTTGACCAATCCCTATTTAAAGATTTGGTAAGGTTTATATAAATTAACTGATTTGCTGTATAGACAGCTTTCAAAAATAATCATCCAATTGCTAATGTGGTCATAGCAGGGGATTTAGTGGGGAAATTGCAGAAGTTTAATGTTGGCATGCTTTATATATTCCCAAAAAATTTCTAATATACTGCATGTGTTTGGAACCATTATCCAAATAGAATACTCTGATATGTCAACATTTTGGCATCTTTTTGATGCTTACAGGTGCAGTCTTCCTTTATAACTCCATACACTTGATGCAATGCACCAGTACCACACACAACCAAACAGTCTCACAGTATGATGCTACCACCACCATGTTTAACAGTTGGTTTGAAAGCCCCACTTTGACTTTTTACAAACATAGATCTTTTCATAGAGGCTGGGAACTTCAATTTCTGACTCATTTGGCGATAAAAACTTTTCTTCAGAAGACATTTGGCTCATCCATCAGTCAAGCTTGAGGCTGATATTTTTTAAACAGACCTTCTGAGGCCATGGTGATGTAAAACTTACTTCACTGCAGACAGTAGGGTGTTTTCACAAGTTTCCGATTCATGGCTTTTGGTGATTGTTGGGCTGTTTCTAAACATCCTAACAAATTTACTTTTACCTTAGTGTGAAAGTTGGTATTTCTCTTTTAACTATAGTAAAATGCAGACACATCCAAATCACTTTCAACGTAATGTACAGCTGTTTGAACTGATAATACTGGAATCTGCAGTTCTTAAGAAAACACAGAATAACATGTGAATCTTCAGTTACACATCAAAATCAAATAACAAAAAAATCTCCCAAGATATCAACCATTATTTGTTGTTACTATGTATCACTGTATTTGCAACGCATTTATACAATATCTTGAGCAACAGACAGAGCGTTTCCATATTCTTACAAATTTATGGTACTGTTACATTGTCACATAATCAGGATATTTCTGTTGTACTCTTACTGGCAACAATACTGCCATCAGGCCACCATAAAATCACAGAAAAATGGAGACCAGTAATTTTTGATTTATATTTGTCTTTCACCTTTCAACAATTCAGCTTACATCAAGACTAGTGATGACCAAAAGGAAATGTGAATTAAGTACGTGTCATCAAATGAACATGTTCTCTGTCAGTAGTCAATCAATGGTGTAATTTGTCAAGTAGAAACATAGACACCCAAAGCTTTCATTAGACATCTCCCGGCTAAGTTGCAACTGTCACCCTCTAATCAAATGTCTGGGTTTGGTATGCTCCAGGAACTGTCCACTCTCCAGCCTCAGCATATGATGAGGATAAATCTATAACTCATCCCAGAAATGGAAGTGGTTTGTATGGTACGGTATTGTGTAGGAATTGAACACTGTCCTTAAGGCATTTACCCCCATCTGCTCAATCTCAAGGAGATAAAGTGAACAGTACTAAAAGAGATAGGGATAGACAGGGTGAACATGATGGGGAGAAAATGTTGCAGGCACATTTCATTCATCCGTTAGATGAATGAAAGCAGCATGGGAGATGGTGATAAGAAGGAGAAAAGAGTGGAAGTATTTCCTGGGGATCATTAGAGAGTAGAAAGTGTACAGGGATTCATTAGCATGAGACATAGTGGGAGAGTCCCCGTCATGACAAATGTTCCTGGGGAGTTACTGCGAGAACAACAGCTTTACAAGTGATGAGGGAAGATAGCTTAAACTAAACCTGTAATCTGCAGACAATTAAAAGTTTGGTGTTTTTTTTCCACAGCTCAAACTCACACAGGTAAAAAAAAGAGTACACTCCAAGGCCCAGTCAATCCATCAGAGGCAGGAATGTGCCATAGAACAGGGCAGTGCCAGTCACCTTGGACATGGGGTGTAGGCCGGTTTCACGGCACACTGGACTTTAATGTTCCTCCGTCACTAGAGGTCAATAACTCAGCACACTCAATCACATGAGTAGATGCAAGTGCTTGCACAGAGACACATATATGCTCTATGTAGTACCGTTACTGTGATCACCTTAGTGCAGAGCTAAAGGAATGATGTGGATATCTGGATAAGAAAACAAATCACCTTTTAATGGCTGGCATTACATTTCTATGTACAGTCCACAGCTTAATCAGAGGATAGAGCTGCATCTCATTGTAATCTTCTCTATGAGGGTTTTCTCCCATCCGCCGCAGTGGCTTAGCTTTCCTTGTTGCTAAATATTGTGACCCACATTACTGCAGTGTAATCCATTCTTAGATTATGATGTGCAAAGCCAGCCAAACGGGGTGCTTTAATCAAAGCAAGTCATCCATTGCCTGCACCATCCATCTGACAAGCCAGCAAATCACGCTTCATCAATGTATCCCAAAAAATCTGCCAAGAAATGGTGAATGTGATGATGAATAGAAGTAAACTGGGCATTCAAAGAGAATTTGGAAACAAGCTAGTGAGGACACTGTGGTTTGGGACTTAGAGGAGCTCTTCAGGGTTTAGGGTTTAAGGTAAAGACCCATGTTGGTCTAAGTGAAAATTGCATTGCTACAATTAGGCCTCGTATCTGGAGAATATAAAACCTTTTGAGAACATCAAAATCAATAGTAAAAGAGGTTGTTAAACCTCAAGGCAGTCAAAAATATTGTGCATGTGAAGCACAAATCAAACTTTTTTTTTTACTTTTTAAACCCAATTTTATGTATTATTTACTCTAAATTATTAACTCTGCCCTTTAAAGTTAAATTACAAAAATATATAAAATTTTACATTTCAGAGGAATAAAACCTCTAAATGCTAAAACCTTGAAACAAATATATTGCAATCAGCCTTTTTAATGCTATTTCAAACCACATAATGATTTCAAAATAACTTTTTGATCACAG
Source organism: Valencia hispanica (assembly GCA_963556495.2). Classification (NCBI taxonomy): domain Eukaryota; kingdom Metazoa; phylum Chordata; class Actinopteri; order Cyprinodontiformes; family Valenciidae; genus Valencia; species Valencia hispanica. Next base: position 10,567,585 of record OY747717.1, on the reverse strand, counting down.
CAAGATTTTTGTAGCTAGAGCTATCATGAAAACAGAAAGCAAGTTTCATATATATGGATGATAACATGTCATCTGGACCTTAATGGCAACTTCCTTCTCTGAATAAACACACAAATTCCTTCACGTAGCATTTTTGATAAGAACATTTTGGACATTCATCATTTACCACAACAAAGGCTGCAGTGAGCACTTTATAAAGAGCATTACTGAAGGAGAAGTGGATAAGCTCCTTGGATGTAGACAGGTGAAAAGAACCGATTTCCTCTCTCCCAGAAAAAAAATGTCTCTAACACCTCTTCTTTCAACATGAGTATTATGAAATTATTATGAAATAATCTAAATCTGGTACCTAAAGGAAGGAACAAGCAAAGGCTCAGAAAATGGGCATAACACAGTTCATGCGATTGATTATTGGTTATTTGTGAGCATAAAATTTATCACATGAAAAATGCCTTCTTTTGCACTGCTCTTCCTGCATGTTTAGCCATGATGAGCTTCTAAAGCTTTTTATTTCTTACTGTCTGAGCCAAATGAAGGAGAGAATTTTTAACTGCCGCTGATCATTTTTAACAGTCTGATCATACATCAGTATTTTAACTTCCAATCCATCCATTATTGGACTGTTTCAAAAGACAAAGCTGCCATCAGTGAGCCTTTTGGTCATTCATAAGTGCTCAGCGCGTGGCACGCGGCAATGTAGAGCGATCAGGTGTTTTTCACATAAGATTACGCGATGGCGGGATAAAGGGGGGTGTGGGGGTGATGTTCGGGCTGCTGACGTGCAGGGCAAACAGTGAGACAAAAGAGTCTGTTGTAAACAGACAAAATAGCTTGGACATAACTTGTTTTTGTCCCAATTGAAGCCCCACTTTTTGCGAGCCACTCCAAAAGGTGACTGTCCTTCACAGTCCCCTTGAACTGTCTAGCAATCTGGTCTTTAGCTCTAAAGGCCAGAAGCTCCCGGACCTCTGCATCACACCAGTTTGCCATTTCAGCTGATACAGTTTACAACTGCTAAAGGAACTCCCCATGTTTACTTGCATTTTAAATACTGTTGCTGGCCAGGGTTCAGTGCACATTCCACACATCATTATGACATCACCCTCTGTTGCGCCAAAACGTGATCTTCATACATAAGTCCAGCGTTGCGGCAATACTGCAGTATTATTAAAATCAAGCATGCTGGCATGAATGGAGCAATATTCGCGCCTTGCCATGCTGCCGCAGTGCAATCAATGGACACACCATGCTGGCATTGTTCCCCTAATATGCCGCCACGGTGTGTCTTTTGAAAACACCTGTTGTTTGAAGCAACAGCTTGAAGTAACTTTTTATGTTGTTGTTGCGACACTAACTGCAAACATTAGAGCAGAGTGACACACAGTGCCCTCAGAATGATGTTTTCACATCCACAATACCAAGTGGACCTTTACCCTCACAACTAAAATATAAACTAATAATATGGAAAAAAAGGAGATAATGCAAATCTTGGTACTATAAATGTACTATTCTAGAAACATATTTCTTGAGAGAAATGTGTTGACAAATACTCATGTCAGACCAAAAATACTGGTCAAAACCAGAGCAGAAACCATGACATCTATCTGAATGCTGCCAGAAATGTTTGTGGGTGAAGTTAAAGTTTATGTCACTAGCGACCATTCCTATGGTGAATTACAGCCAGACTGGGGTCTTAACCCATGAGGTGTCAGTTTGTTATATCTCTAAAATACCACACTTAGACAACATTTTTATTGACTTCATCTAGCTCTATGGATAAAATTGCTATAGTAATCTTCATTTTATGATCTGAAATTTGATATAGGGATTTTGCTGTTACAACTTTGTCATGGATGAAAAATTTAGTTATTTAGTAATACCTGAGTTCTCTACTCTTTGAGTTTTGACAACGATTGAGGGGAGCAGGTGTGTCCTAGTTTTTGTTGATGTAATGGTAGAGCCACTTGGCCCTTTAGCCTTTAAAAAGGTTTGGTTTCATTTGTAAGGCTGTTTAAATGGCATTTATGAGCATTTTAAGACCATTTATTTCCATAAAAGGAATCGAAGGATTATCCCTTTTAGTTGTGGGATATTTTAATCTTGACCCTTCCAAATTCAAAGTGTAGTCTAAGGTGTAGAAGTAACCCTAGAAAATGGGTTTGGCCTGAACTAAATATACTGTATAGCATACTGCATTAACTATTAGCTTGTGCACTGTGCGTACATTCATATAAAACTCAAAGCCTTATCATTTATTTTAAATCCTCATTATGTTATTCTTTTTTTCTAAAAAGAATTTCAAAGGCAAACCACCAGAGTTCAATTCAGAAAGGAAAAAGCCTCAGCACTTTCTAGTGATTTTTTTATTTTTTTCTTACACCTAGTTACTCCTACTCAATGAAGTTTCACAAGGGTTAGGAAGATTAAATCAAACATATCCACTGTGAAAAATGTACTTATACAATAGTTTTAGTTTTATATGGCAAGAATTGGAAAGTACGATGCTTACATATCCACACTACAGACTGATTCTGCTTTAAACTAAAAAAAGATTAAATAATACAGATGAATATATTCTTTAGATATTGCTTTGAAAAGTCAAATAGTCACTGAACTTTTATATAGTTGCAATGGATGCACATGAAGAAATACAACTGATATTTGGCAATTATTCTCAGCCTAAAAGCCACCCCAGATGAAGCAAATGTTTTACTTGGAAGGAAAAAAAAACAACCTTTGATCCCAATCCAAGATAGCTGGAGTTTAACAAAAGATGTCTGCTGTCTTTGTTCACCTTAGCTCTTCTCCTCTTACTTCATGGACATTCCAATAAAAACAAACATCCAAGACATCATTTGACCCTCCTCCCACACAAATTAGAACAGTTACATGTCATCTACATCAGTCAAAAGGGAGTTAGGTCTTACATGCTCCAATAATGAGCAAATAGTTAAAATCACTTTGGTCTTTAAACCAAATCCTAGTGACTTTAATTGTGTTGATGCACAATGACTTGCCCAGTCACAGCTCTATTACGAGTAAAAGAAAAAGGAGCTGGGATTAAAAAAACATAATGATGTGCTATCTTCATCACCAACCAGCTGTATGAGGGTTCCCGTAGCAACAAGAGGCAAGCAGTTTGTATAACCATATGGCTGGGATCAGTGAAATGGCTCAACAGGTCTGCATACAAAAGGAGATTGCAGGGTTGGAGGGTATTCAATTATTCTATAACACTTTTTTGCTGAAGTTTTAATATTAAGAATGCACAAAATGTCTTTCTCTTGACCAGGAAGGTTTTACATAATAAGTTGGGGATCCATGTAGTTTGAAAGACAGCTGCTTTCCTGAATACTGTGTAGTTGTTCATTTATTATTCAAGAACAAAGACAGCCTGAGGTCCACCTGATCTGGACTTGCTGACTTAGTATAACAGGGGAGCCTTCACATTAATGTTGCAATCTTTCTCTCATGGAAGCTTTGCTGCAGATTTTGAGGTATTTTTCAGAAGTACATTTACTAAAAGCCCATATAGGTTTGTTCTGCTTTTTGCTAAAATGTCCTCTCCTAACTCGAAATGACATATGATTCCAAATATTTATACCACTTTAACATTCATATGTTGTCACATTAGAAACAAAAACTTTAATATATTTAATTAGAATTTTATGTAATATACCAACACATAGTAGTATGAAATCAGGAAATAAAGGAAAATAGATCACTTGTTTTCTAAATTGCTCACAAATAAAAATCTGAATAGTATGGTGTGCACTTGAACAATGAATAGCACCCTGTACATCCCATTCTCACAATGAAACATGGTGGTAGCAGTGTTGTGCTCTGGGGAACATTTTCTTCAGCTGGTTTGGGAGGATGGTCATGGTACAGACAAATCCTGAAAGAAAATCTGTCAAAGTTTGTGAAAGAGGGCTGCACTTGGTATCACTGTTGCCTTGCAGAAAGAAGGTCCTGGGTTCGAATCCCAGCTTGGGGTCTTTCTGCATAGAGTTTGCATGTTCTCCCTGTACGTGCATGGGTTCCCTCTGGGTACTCCTACTTCCTTCCGCAGTCCAAAAACATCACTGTTAATTTCTCTTCCTAATTTGCATTTTCTTTAGCTGTCCAGGGTGTACCTAGCCTCTTGCCTGATGAGCGCTGGAGATAGGCACCAGCAATCCTGCATAGAATAGACGGTATAGATAATGAATGGAAGGTTAATAAAGACTTGGAATTGGGGCGAAGGTTCAAATCCCAGCAGGAAAAAAAACCTAAGCATACAGGCTGATCTAAAATCTTATGGTTTAGATCCAAGCATTTTAATGTGTGAAAATAGACATAAATCACAGCCCAGTCCTAAATTAAATGTAGAATCTGCACCAAGACTTGAAAACTGTTGTTCACAGATGCTCTCTATCCAGTCTGATTCATCTTGAGCTGATTTTGGAGAGAAGAAAAGGCAAACATTCTTTTTAAATATTCTACGCTTTAACTCGGAGAGCTGAACAGAAATGCACAAGATAATTTTCAGTTTTTTTTTTTTTGGAACAAAAAATGTTTTTATCCTTCTCCTATTACTGTCTAATTATGCACTGTAATGTGTTGGTTTAGGAAATAAATTTCCAATTAAATACAATGAAGTTTGTTGTGGTTATGTGACACAGCGAAAGAGCTTTAAAGGGTGTGGATACTTTTGGAAGGCTCTTTAACCAGGGGCATACTGGGGCAATAATTCCGGCCGGGAATCGGATACCATCCAGGCCACCACCACCCAATTAACGCAAAACACCAAGAGTTAGATTGGGGGCCTACAGATGTAAGAGTGTAAAATAATAAAACAAAGGCTACAAATGCATTCTCACACAGCTTTTTCTATTTCTTTCCATATACAAAGTAAATATTTTTGTTCTACTGCAATAGTCTGTACTCAAATTGCATGAACTGAAATTCTATTTCATCTAATACTACACTGGTAAATGTGCAGTCAGTTCATTTAACATTGTAGTAGTATGTAGTTACACCATCATCCACCTAAACTTGAGACTAATCCCATTGTTAAATGAACATGTACCAGAATAGTTAGTAGGTCTTGCAGCACTTGTGCTGCTGACACTGCTGACACTGCTTCCTTCTCCATCATTGTAAGAAAAATTCCAAAAGCCACCCATATTATCCCAACTTGTCAGATTCATTAATTGGCCATTTTTTTATGCATTGGCTATGTTCATATAACAATCTCAATTGGATTTTACCTGGTTAAATGAAGGTTAAATGAAATATTATACAAGGATTTCAATATTCATATTATGTATTTTTTGTGTCTATGTAGTTGACCTTATTCTAAGATTTGCAATAGACTTTATTTTAACCTAAAACTTTTGTTGTTTTAAGTTTGTTTTAGCCCATCAGCTAACCTCCTCATTAGCTAGTTGTGCTTGATAGTTGTGAGTCTGTTGTCATCAATAGTGTTTAAAGAGCAACTCACACCCCCCCACCCAGTAGAGTCTAACTCCGCCCACATTTCCTTCCAAAATGGGCCAAAAGGAGGCGCTGCCTGGCGGACCTAAGGACGGCGAGGAGAGAGGGCTGAGTGGCTTCAACACTTCCTTGCTATTCCAACTCCAACTTGCAATGGAGGCGTGGCTGAGACTCGGCTTGTTTTATACCCCACAGCGGCAGGAAGGCATCCCCGGCTGACATCAGCCATCACCGCAGAGCAAATAGCATTCAAACTCAAGTGCAGAGTTTTAACCTGAAGAAGACACCACACTGACGGTTTTTGGCAGAAAATTAATGTTTTTAGTAAAATGTACTAAAATACCAAAAATATTGACTAGACATGTAGACAGCACTTTTAGAGCCTCATTTACACAGTTTATCAGCAAAAAAGGTTGCTTTGGGGGTGAGTTGCCCTTTTATGTCTCACCTGTTCCCTTACTGACAAACATGCAATTATTTTACAGCACTCTGCTGCATATGTGGCCAGTGTTTTTTCTCTTTAAGTGTCTTTCTCTCTCTGCTCCACCTTTCCTCTTGGCCTGTCGCATCTCGCTCCACTTTGCCTCTAGCGCTAGACACCCTTATAAAAAGAGGGAAGAGTGGGATGTTTGTTCCCAACCTTGCTGCGTCTGGTGTGAGCTTCAGCAGGGCAGATGCCCTAATGACCCGCACGAGAAATTATTTTAAAAATCCAGCATGACTCGACCAGACCATAGCCGAGTGGGCCAGTTTGGCGGCCAGGCCCCCGGGAAATGTCCCAGTGCTCCCGATGGCTAGTTTGCCACTATCTGTAACACACGGACTTTGCTTGAGAATTATTAAGAGGAGACTCCAATCATCAGTTATTTTTCAACGAGGCTCCATTTCTTTTCTTTACAGTTCTTAGAGGAATTATAAAATCCCAGCAAGAGAAATGTCTTTAGTTTTTTTAGGGCCTTCAGATATTGGTACTAACTCAGTATGCACCCCATGGTTATTCATCAATCCTGTATTCAAACAGCTACAAAGCACTATTAAGCTTAGCATGAGATGCTTAGCCTCTTTGTCCAAAGCTGTAGCCTGTTGAGTGTCTCATCTGCAACAGCAAGGCATGCTCCCTTATAGTTTCCTGATAGCGACTAAATTCTGTCCTTGTTCCATTGTTCTCTCCAATAAAAGGCAGTAATCCATAAACCAAGTAGGCTGGATTGAGGAGAGGTGCCATGCTGAGACAGATTACATGGTGCTAACAGGATTTCCAAAAGAGGATGAGACCTCGGAAGAAAATAATAAAAGAAAAAACAACCAGCTATAGATTGAGCCTTCAAGTCCATTTGTGTTTTTCTTTGGAGTTGACTAGTGGAGAATTTATATATAGGTTTTGGATGTCTATGGGTGTCTATCTATCAACTTTCTTGCCAATATGAAAACTTGTATTTGTTATTATTTTACTTTTGAACAGAACTATACATTTCTTCTCTCAGCTTATCACGTTTTACTGAGCAGTTTTGGGAAAATACAACCAAGAAAAAAATGTTTTCAATAGGTGTGTAACGATGAGTCCAGCTCAAGCAATGAAACAGTAAAGCATATTGGGTTCAAAATAACAAGAGAAAATTTAGCAATTTTGAGAAATTGTTTTGTTTTGTGTTGTTGTTTGTTATTATTCCACACACGTGTAGTAACTTGCTGTTCATAGAATGGCAATAACGTATTCCTTTATCTATTGTTTAATTATCTCAGCCTTATCAGGCAGGTAATCATAAACATTAACTGAGACTGAACATTTTGGCTATTAATATTTTCCTGCATCCCAGGATGGTACCCCAAACTAAGTAATTTTGACATAGAAATGATTAATCTTATTAATATTTGCCCTGAGCAATTGTTCATAATTATTCATACCCAAACCATCCCTATTTGTGTCACAATATGGCCATTAGAGTGTTAATTACTATTACATTAGAATGCGTGTGAATTATATTTTTTAATTTGTCAGTAATAATCTTATGTTGAATCGTGGTGGCACAAAGTTATAACATGCATTTCAGAGGCGGTAAAAATAGGAACAGCCTGCGCAAACGGTTTCATGTTTGAAAAATCACACTGCGCATGGAACCCCTACTTAATTGCATGATCTCCTCCCAATATCTTGCGCCCCCTGACAGAGATGAAATAATGAAATAATCATTAAGGTCAGCAGTGCTAAATGGATTGCACACATCTTGCTGCTGGTTTAAAAGGCGTAGTCCTATCTGCACCTGCTTTGTAAATCACCCGCTGCATGCTGTCGGGTATGCGGATCTTTTAACAATCGCAAATGTTGGATAAATCAGGCCCTACGTGTTGGTTTGTTGCAAAAAATCGCAATGAAATCCATTGCTTTATTAAAGTAGTTTTTGGTTCTAACGTGATGAAGCATGAGCTGCACATTGCTGCTGTTGTAGCTCGGTTGCCTTGCTGAAAGAAGGTCCTGTGTTTAAATCCTGGCCTGGGTTTTTTCTGGATGGAGTTTGTATGTTCTCCCTGTGTATGCATGGGTTTTCTCTGGGTACTCTAACTTCCTCCCACTGTCAAAAACTATGTCAGACTTTTCTTTTGCTCAGAATATGTGTACTACTCAAACCAGAATTGTGCTTTGCAGACATGTATGTAACTTTCAATATACACCCAAGTTGTATGTTCAACTAAAGGAAAGTACACATCATCTGGCTTTTAGCCCAGGTTCACTGCAGCATTTTTGGGAGCTCTTGGTTTGCCCCCTAAGTCCGCAAAGCTTCCAACAGGTGTTCCAGTGGAGATCAAAAGACAACCCTAGCTGGAAGTGAAATCCTACCTTTCAGTGCTGATATGTTGAAAGATTTGGAGATAATACCAGCAAAGATGATCTGATTATGGGGGTCACTTTGACATTGGAAGTAAGGGGGGAATGAAAGCATCAAACCTCTTGGGAAGGTTGAAATTCAAAGAATTTTCCTGGCAGCAATCTCAAGAAACGCAAAATCATGTTTTGTTTTGTTTTTATTGAGAAGTTTATTGTTTTTACATTTCTTTTGATGGCAAAGGGACAATTATTTCAGATTAAGAGAGAATAATAGCCTTAATGAAACATTGTTCCAACTTATTTTTTTATCATTTCAAAAACACTCAAATTTGCTTCAGCTTTTAAGCAACTAAAATTAGAACAATTTAATTTATTCCATCCCTCTGTTTTATATTGTTTGCTTCTGGTTTTGTAAATGTCACTGTCTTGATGTGTTACATTAACAAGTTTTCACTTGTCACCTCTTCTTACTTAGATTTTTTCCCTGCAAAATTATTCATAGTCATAAAACTTTTTCAAGATATTTTTTCAATGGTATAACCACAAACTAAATGTAATTTATTGGGATTTCATGTGATAGACCCACACAAAGTAGCAAATGGTTGTGACTAGAAGAAAACAAATGAATGGTTTTCCAATTTTTTTGGTTTACAATACCAGAAAACTTGGCTTGCATTTGTATTTATCCAACTTTTATGTTTATACTAAATAATTACGGAAGAGGATTAGGGCCACTGAAGAAAAAAAAAATAGAATTCTGAGAAAAAAGTCAGAATTCTGACTTTAATCTCAGAATTCTGACTTTTTTTCTCAGAATTCTGACTTTTTTCAGAAACCTAAAACAAACAATTTTTTTTACAAAGGATTTTTTTTTTCATTTCCAAAAAAAAAGTCAGAATTCTGACTTTAATCTCAGAATTCTGACTTTATTCTCAGAATTCTGACTTTAATCTCAGAATTCTGACTTTAATCTCAGAATTCTGATTTAAATCTCAGAATTCTGACTTTTTTTGGAAATGAAAAAAAAACCCTTTGTAAAAATTTTTGTTTGTTTTAGGTTTCTGAAAAAAGTCAGAATTCTGAGATTAAAGTCAGAATTCTGAGATTAAAGTCAGAATTCTGAGAATAAAGTCAGAATTCTGAGATTAAAGTCAGAATTCTGACTTTTTTTGGAAATGAAAAACAAATCCTTTGGAAATTTTTTTTGTTTGTTTTAGGTTTCTGAAAAAAGTCAGAAATCTGAGATTAAGGTCAGAATTCTGAGATTAAAGTCAGAATTCTGACTTTTTTCTCAGAATTCTATTTTTTTTTTCAGTGGCCCTAATCCTCTTCCGTAAAATAATAGATTTAGCTTTGCTAAAGATAAAACAAGAACAAAAAAACAAAGACGCTTTTGTGTGGTTCTTACTCGTCTAATGAAAAAAGAAACTATCCTTTAGCAACATTGTCCACTATAACATTTTCACATGACTAAGTTAAAAATAGCCATTCGATGGTTTATATTAAGAACAAACTTATTGAAAGAAAGTGACTTTCAATTTAGATTTCATGAAACAAGGTGAAAAAAATCTAATAAAAAAATGAAAGCAGTTGTCATTCCTAAAGTAAACACAGAGCTGCAGAACATATTGCATTTAAAGCAACCGCAGCCTTAACACATAAAGAAACAGAGAGAGAACTGCACATAAGACAAAGTAACTAAAAGCCCATATCCACATTTGTCATTAAATGCATCAATGTGTCTCAACAGCCTATCAAAATTATTTGACTCAAAGAAGAAATGTATTGGCTGACAGTCATGTGACATTAGTCAAGTTTTATATCAATCTATGCACACATCATTCTTATGTCAAACTGTGCTTGCTAATTAGCTTTAACAAGTGAAAAAGAAAATAAAGTAGCTTTTTTTTTCGGGACAGTTTTTTTGTGAAAAATTGGACTGCCCGCTTCTCTCTTGACTATAAAGCCTTTGTGGAGTCTTAAATGCAAAACTCTACATTTGCTGCTTATTTGTCATTCCAGACCACAGGTATGCTTTTGACAGAGGACTCTATGAGTGATGCCTCTGATTCAGCTGAGATTCACTGTACAGATGGTACTGTGCTTAGCATTTCTGCTCCTGCTTTGTTTGTTTGTCAGCAGTGACTACCCCACTTGCCCTGCTATTTGCCTGCACTTTTAGGAAATATTTTTAACTTTTAAATTCCTGTTACCCACCACAACTGGTCCTTCACCCAGATGGAGCCCAGACCTCTCTGAGTACAGGATCATACTCATCAGCAACTGATGCAACACCTGTGACATCAGGGCTGCATTCAGAGAGTGCTGTTATACACCACACGAACTGACTGTGCTAAAAGATATTTCTGTTCCTTTTGCCCTCTAAAATTTTTTGGGGGGAGCACAGACTTAAAATACTAAGGTGTGAAATGCACACCCACTTGTGGTACACTTGTGGTCATTTCAACAAATTTTCAAATCCAATTTTCTTGGTAAGGGGTTTTAAACATAAGAACAAAATCAACAAATCAAATTAAATGTTCAGTCTTATTTGGTTCCTCTTCAGTGTATAGGCCTGGTCAGCCATTCCAAATTTGAAATTTTGCTTTACAGGTGTTTAGATTAAAATGTTTTCACTTTTTCAGTGGCTTTGTTTTGATAGCAGTTTCATTTTATTTTAACTGTACCAATTTAAAAGTGGATTGCATGAAAGTGTAGAAAATGTAAGAAAAAAAATAAGACAAGTCCCCGATATGGCTCTTGGCAGTCTACAAAAGCAATTTTATCTGACTATGGTCAATAACATTATTGAGAAAGTGCTGAATAAAACCTTGGTGATGTGTGGTGATAACAAATAATTATTTATGCATTTTGGAGTTATGTCAGTATAGATTATCTGCTGTATGACATGATTTCAAAGCACCATTGAGTTCCAAGGAGCAAATAAACACTGCTCATCCGGTTTGAGGTGCTGGATTTAAGGGTGAAAGTCCAGAAAATAAAACAGAAATCCGCACACTTCAGTCTGCGCAACTGATTAATTCTTCAAGCTTTTGGTCAGAGACCTTCTTCAGGAATGATTCATGAACCATGGAGTGAAAATAGGTAAAGAAAAAATTGTAGACCACAGCTGTTGGACTGATATAACAACGCCAATAAGTTCCCTAGGGAGTAAATATTACATAACCATATTTGAACTTTCTTTTTAAAATCTGAGAGACAGAACCTGCCAATTTTAGTCTCAAGAGTGACCTTAGTCACAGTAATGGTGCTTTTTACATAATCATAATAGCATAATGACATGTCAATTTGGTGCCTGCATGGAATAGCTTTTATTTATGATTTAGTTAATGATTTGTCTTTCATCTATTACACATCTCAACAGTTTAGAAGGTTATGGTGGGAGAAGAAATGCACTTTTTTAATGCGTCACGATGTCGACATTGACAACTTTGTCTCAATTAACAAATGGTAAAACTCAATTATTTTAGCTTAACACAGAAGGCAGAACACTGAAATGCATAAGTGTAGCACCCAAAAATCCTATGGTTGACTATAGACGTGTTTCAACTATTGGAACTACAGGGTACTTTCCCGACATGCGCGTTTCTCCACTTCATCGGGCCGGGCTGACAGGGCCGTTTTCAGGGCCATTTCAGGAACCACCGAAGTATCTGAATGGGGGTATGTATTCGGAATGGCCTGATTGGTTGTAATTCAGAGGGAAATGAGTAGATGTTCACGAATGAGGGAAAAATGGAGCGGGAGATCGATAGACGGATTGGTAGGGCATCTGCAGTTATGCGGGCGCTGTACCGGTCTGTCGTGGTGAAGAGAGAGCTGAGCCAAAAGGCGAAGCTCTCGATTTACCGGTCGATCTACGTTCGTACCCTCATCTATGGTCACGAACTCTGGGTGTTGACCGAAAGAACGAGATCATGGATACAAGCGGCTGAAATGAGTTTCCTCCGTAGGGTGTCTGGGCTCTCCCTTAGAGGTAGGGTGAGAAGTTCGGTCATCCGGAGGGGGCTCAGAGTAGAGCCGCTGCTCCTCCACATCGAGAGGAGTCAGTTGAGGTGGCTCGGGCATCTGTTCAGGATGCCTCCTGGATGCCCCCCTGGTGAGGTGTTTCAGGCACATCCTACCGGGACGAGGCCCAGCGGAAGGCCCAGGACACGCTGGGGGGACTATGTTTCTCGGCTGGCCTGGGAGCGCCTTGGGATTCCTCCCGAGGACCTGGAACAAGTGGCTGGGGAGAAGGAAGTCTGGGTGTCCTTGCTTAAGCTGCTGCCCCCGAGACCCAACCCTGGACAAGAGGAAGAAGATGGATGGATGGACGAGTAGATGTCGCCAAACATCTGGCTTTGTAAAAATAAGAAGAGTGCTGGCGAATAAATTTATAACAACAGCAAACAGAAATGCAGCAACAAGCCCTGCTTCTTCCATCTTGATCTCCTTTTATTTTTGCTGCTGTGGGAACCTTTTCAGTGAGGCTGCTCACCACAGAGAGAGTCGTGATATGCGGATGTCTTTAGCTGATTCCTTAAAGTGTAGATTGTGTATGGAGACACAGTGGCTGAGAGGAGTAGACCAACAGATTACCCTGTCAGAAAAATATTTACTCAAATTACCCTGAAGTTCCGATAGCGGAAACACATCTTACACAAGGTCAAATGCAAAGAGAAAATCACTTAAACAGGGGATGTGCCATATACAAGATGTTCAAAATTGAAAGAAAATCTTCTCTCCCTCCTAACTCATGTGGAATTAAATCAATTGTAAAAGTTTATTCCGAAATTCATTCAGACATTCATACTGGGGTTCAGTCTAAAGCAACCATACTTTGAGACCCTTTGAAGGAGGTGGTTTTGGTGCAGTTTAAAACAAACTCTTGGTGTATGAGTGTGATCCGACCTCGGTCCAACAGAACTTCCAGCTGTAAGCTGCAAGCATAAGCCAAATGCATTCCTGTAGTTAGGTATGCATTGCTTTGTGGGATGAGGATAAGCAGATGCAAGAAAGCAAATGTGGGGTAAATGGACAAAAAAAAATTGAGGTATGTTACCTTACCAATATTTTGGTCAGAGGGATATAGCATGGTGAATGTTAGCATGCTGTTGTACTTTCTGAATAGTTGCTTGTACATCCTTATTACTCTTTTGAAGGCTGCCTGTCTTTGTTATAAAACATATAGCAAATGTAACTTTTAAAACATACAGGAGATTCATTCATCCTACTGCTCTGACAATGTTGCCTAAACTAATAATGTAAAAAAAAAAATCTAATAATTTGATCAAAATCTAAATGTTTTCAACAGGCTAGGAACACCTTTATCCTGAATTTGTATTTGGTACTTCTGCCCCTGACACATCTAGTCAATAAACAGACAGATGATTCTAGTTATATTGATGGTGGTTTTGGTTTGCTTGTTGTTCGCTCTGTGTGAAATGAAAACGAACTACAGGAAAAATGAACAGGTTAGCAAACTCATCAACTGAGTTGGACCAATGTACACAAACTATGGTATTAGGGTAAAAAGAAAATCAAATCAAATCCAGCTGGCCAGCTGAAGCAAAAATCCAAAGATTGGTTGATGCAACATTTGTAACAAGCAGCAGCTGTTTGTTTTTTAAAGATTGTTCCACCTCTTGTTCTCTTCTGTTGCCATAGATCTAATTGAACCGAACAGTGACCATGCCAAAAAAAGAAAAACAGGTGGTTCTTTAAACTCTTGTACTCTGCTTGTAGTCATTAACGGCTTGCCTTTGTGTCAAGTGTTTTACATGATATCTTCATTATAATCTACTTTTCTCTTGTGGCAGTTAACAAAATGCAAAAGAAAAAAAAACATAGGCATATCCTCTTCTGGACGTTTAGTAAAACTCACAAGCTGCTTTTTTATATCCATCATGTACATATTACGAAATAAATTTATCTGTGTGCCTGTGATCAGTAAATGTCAGTATCCACTAGAAATAGAAAAAAAAAACTATCTATTAGGACCACTGAGAATCTCCAGGAGAAGGAGCACAAGCAATCCAGTAAAAAGCTATGTTTGATGTGTTAAATTGTCCAGAGGCATCACCTAAGTCGAAAAGGCTTCATTTTTACCAACAACTTCTTTATTTATTTTTGGCAGTGAGGGAAGACAGGTCAAGGTGTTCCATTAAATGGTAGCAATTTAGAGAAGTGGATCTAGCCTGGATTTCTGATGGCCTGCACAGCAGCAAAGAGTTACAGGGAAAGTGATTTAGACTGAGATTCTTGCTTTGAAGGGTCACCTTCACCTCTAGTTTACTCTATGGGTTGAATAGCACACCCCCGGAACTGATTTCCTTTCTGTCAAATGTGTGAACATTGTCAAGTAAAGCCTAGCCAAAGTTTTAGACTATTGACCAGAATCACTTTAGTTAATAAAATGTAAAAGCTGTAAAAGTTAATTTAAGGAATATGAGAGATAAGTACTTTGTATCAGTTTTCTGGTCATATTTCAACCATGGCATGCATCCTAGCAAATGTTTAATCCTGAAAGAAGCAAAGCACAGGGGTGTTACTGAGGGGTACCTTCAGAAAGTGTTTAAAAGGGTGACAACTGATAACGTTAGGGTATTGCAACCAAAACTGCAATTAAGAAATTTGATTAGCCTCTTTTAACATATACAGTGCTTTGCAAAAGTATTTATATCCCTTGAATTTCACATTATGGTTTGGTAAAACCACAAAATTTCTAAATAATCTCATTCTATCTCTGGGGGTTTGTTTAGTGAATTGGTGCACCAGCCAGTCTCAAGTCTTTTACTGCCTCTTGCAAGGTTTTTTCCAGGATTACCCTGTACTTCCCATCAACTCTAATATTCCCCCCTGTCCCTGCTGAAGAAAAGCATTTCCTCATCAAGATGGTTCCACCACAGTGTTTCACCTTGAAAGGATATTTTCAGGGGGAGGTGCTGTACTACTTAATTGCAATGCATAGCTTCTTGCATGGACAACAAACATTTCATTTTTCGTTAGACCAGCGCACCTAAAGTCACATGTTTGCCATGTTTCCCAATCATGGTTTTTGGGAAAAACCATACAACAAAACCTTTTATGACTATCTTTGCCATTCTTTTTGCCACTCTTCCATAATGAACAGTTTTGTGGTTTGTAGTTGTTTTATTTTGGCAAGGTGTTTGGTCAAATGACTTGTGTTCCCGCCTTTGCAAACAAAGCTTTTATTACATATGTGACAGCGTGGATTGTTGGCATCTATCTTTGGAAAATGAAGCCAAATTTTGGATCTTTTCGTTCGCTCTGCCATCGTATCTGTAAGGCGAATACATACGTGAGCGTGCAGCAGTCGCCACTCCATCCCCGCAGCGTGTGTGCTTGTTAAGGAGGAGTGGGCTGTAATACAGTATTTGGCTTGTGTTTATATCTCCCGCAAAAGCTATTCAGAATCAGAATCATAAAGGTTTTATTGCCATATGTGTGAACAGGTTCACATTAGGAAATTGCTGCAGTACTTTGTGCAAACATAAAATAAACACTTCTAAGCATGCAATAAATAAAAAGAAAAAATAGAATGGGATAAACATATCAATGTATACATGAGTGAAGGTTATGATCAGTGCAAAATCACACAGGTGCAAAAACACAAAACAAGGTCACAAGACTGAAAAGAGCAGGTGGTGTGAACAGTTTTGGGGTTATTGTCCATGAGTCCAACAGCAGAGGGGAAGAAACTGTTCTCATGGCGACGGGTTCTGGTCTGCAAGAGGCAGAACCTCCTTCAAGATGTCTTCACAGAGGCATGACTCCCTAAAATATAAGACACAAGAGGAGGAGTCTCAGTTCATGCTTTTCATCAGGGCCAGCACTTCCATTTTGTTTCAGAGTGAGCGTACTTTGGGGAGAAAAATCCCCTGTAGGGCAGTGCGTAATCTGTTTCTCCTCAGGTGCACGAGCAAATCAGCTCACTTTCCTCTCCTCCGGCATCTCACTTTCCTGATCAAGTTCTGTTGTAACTCCGCTGGAGATACGACAAAAACTGGAAGTAAATCCACAGGTGTTGTAGTCCTGTAGATGAGAAGCTCTTCTCTGGCGTAAGAGTACCCAGAATAGTGTCCAGACACACAAATAACTTACAAAAACAAGACAAAAGTAGTGCACCGCAGTACCAGGGCATCCGTTCGCGGCGCCATCTTGGATCTCCTATCTCCCATTATTGAACAGTACCTTTGTTTTAAGGACCAAACATCACTCATCCATTTCCAATATAACAAAGGCTAATAATGAATTTTATATCATTAGAATGCAGGGCTTTGTGCTATTTCCATGAGACCTGTCAACGGGGATTTGATTAATTACGGTCACCTGGCTTTAAAGAAAGACAGAAGACAACTTTAATTGTATAAACTGGATTATAACTCTCCAAGTAATATCAAAATCAATAGAAATAAATAGGAAAACACCAACACAAAACTATTTTTTGTTTAACTCACATTGTTCTTGTAAAAATATATATAGGAAACTATGGGACATGTAATAATTCAAATCTGGAGGAATTATTTCCTGTATGCTGTTCTATCCAAGATGTACAATCCAGAATCTGAGCAGAGTCTTAGTATTTTTTGTTTTTGTTTTGTTTGTTTTTTCACCCAATCGTAATAAGTTGATCCCATTTACCAAAAGACTTGACTGGTTTGAAGGATACAGTAGTAAGAACATTCCCAGAACACAACAGACGAGATATAAAATAGTACTTATAGAGGTCACAGCTTGTCTAATGCTAAAATGTCTAAGGTAAATGAATGCTACTTAGGAACTTTCTAAGTAATATCGCCATCACTGTATGATGATGCTTCACAGTTTATTTCTAGACCTTATATGAAGAATGTAGCATTTGTTGTTAATGTCATTTCATAATAATGCAGTTTTGGTGAATAAGATAACCACATAGTCTTTGTGCATAAATGTGCTTTAAGCATGTTGTAGATCTCAGGATTAATTGCAGTGTGGTAATCTCTGAAAGGTACTGGACCATAATGAGAGGGTGCAGGCTTACAGTGGCAGTGAATCCTCCTCTGAGGAAATACACCTGCAATCTATCTTAGTTAACTGAACCTGACAAAGTACTGAGGGTATAGAGGGGGTGGGGGTTCTGCATACAAAAAAAGAGTGAAGGGTTGTAAGGCGATAGGCAGGCAGATAAAAGGAGACGGAATGAAGGAGACTTCTTTCAGACGATGGCCGACAGCTTTCTTGTACCAGAGAAAGGTAGTCACTGAAGCAGAGGAGACATTGTCCCCTTTCCTTCTGCTCCTGGAGCTGACACCTCTCCTCACAGAAAGGTCATCCTTCTCTTCCCACGTTCCCAACTAACTGGCTGTCACTCACGGATGTCGACTTTAACAGCCCCCCAGTTCTGCTAGACTCTGTAACTCTCTTGAAATCGCAGTCAAAGGCAAACTAGCCTCCTTATTACATCTTTTTCAAATATGCAACTGAATTATCCACGTTTTTCACATTTTGTCATGTTACAACAGCAAACTCTGTATTTATTGTGATTTTTATGCAACAGAGCAACAGGAAAGGGTGCATAATTGTAAAGTTGAAGAAAAAGAAAAAGAAAGAAGAAAAAAATTACACAAATAATGATATAATAGTGTGGCATACATTTGTATTCAGCCCTGTTTAATCTGATACTCCGAGATAAAATGCCATCAAAAGTCCCCTAATTAGTAAATGTCCACTTGTGTGTAATACCTATATTGTCAGTATAAATACAGCAATTCTGTAAAGTACTAAAGTTAAGCCTAACACACGTATCAACGGAGATGTTTTCCGTTCAGTTCAGTTCAGTTCAGTTTCTGTTCAATTCAGTTCATTTATATAACGCCAGTTCATAACACATGTCATCTCAAGGCACTTTACATGTCATTTCAATGTAATCATACATACACACTGTTGCCTGGGGAATCTTGCAAAGCAATTCCCTGCCAGAACAACAGGAAGCATATTGCTTTTCTGAGGGGGAGGGGGCTGCCCCTTTTACAGTCCCGTCTCTGCTCCACAACAGTGTTTGGTTTTGTTTTTTTCATTTATGCGAAAACTTTTCACTTAAATAACTTCAGCCTCGTTCAATACTCAAAAAAGCTTTTAATGCAGAAATATGATAAAAGCTCCTCACTTGCAATTGTAACAGACACTGAACACTCATAATTGTCTTATGCAATGTGTTCTTCGGTCTGCTCCATGTTTGCTGCTAGATATCTTCAGCACTTGGTTTTTTTGGGGGAATGGCAGTGCTGTGCTGTTGACACATTTAAAAATAGTGGCACGTTAACCAAGGTTATTTAACAGATGCTATTACAATTTACTTATGCCAGTTTAGTTCAGCTTATTCATCGTCATTGAGTTGTATTAAGGTTATTGGATTTCATTGATTAAATTTAACATACTCATGTTTTAGTTAAAACACCTAGTTTAGTGGGACCGGAACCAAAATGTTATTTCTCAAAGCGCAGGATAACTGTTATGCCGTGTTCACACCGCACACTTTGTCGGCGTCAAAAAACATTCACAAAGCAACTAGTTTGAAGCGTATGCATTTTTAAGCCTGAAGCTTGCAAAGCTGCAACTTGCTGAGCAAAAAAAGAGCGAGTGGGCGGGGCTTCCTCTGTTGTAAACAATGGCGGATCATAACGAGAGAGTGACTTGGCTTTATTTGCTAAATAAAGCTAGACAACGTCGTCCTCTGGTGCATCAGCACCATTTGTGGATACATTCCATTCTTGAGAGGTGTTCTGAGTTTGGAGAGTTTAACCATTTACTTCAGGAGCAGTGTGTAAATGAGGTTCACTCTCAGTGCCACATTAAATGTGTAGTGATGACACTACAGTGAGACCCTCTGATTGGTTGACGCTCAGAGGATGACGCCAAAAGTTCAGCTAGCTTTTGCTGGCTTTTGCCGCTTTGAAGCTTGGAAAGCAGCAAAAGTTTCAAAAATTGCCGCGGCTAAAGCACACAAAGCACCGCAGAGACTCTGATGGCCCTCTGATGGCCTCAACCATAGCCTTGACATATAATCTTGCCATTCTGGGCGTTGACGTTTTGGGCAGTGTGAACGCGGCTTTAGGCACGCATTGCATAAATTTGGTCTTCATGGAATAATGGCAAATTTAAGCCATATTTTTATTTTTTATTTTTTTTTATCTGATTTAAATTGTGCCACAAATCATGCTGGGGGCAGAGCAAGCAAATGGAAAAAGGTGCTCTGGTCAAATAAAACCAAAATGAGTACATGTAAAACACTATGCCGATCAGCCTGAACACACCCTCCTCAACGTGAAACAGATAGAGGTAGAATCATGATGTAGTGATGCTTTTCTTCAAAAGCAGTAGCAAAACAGTTCAAAGTTGATGGAAAGATCAAGCAAATACAAGGCCGTCTTGCATGCAGAGAAAATTGTTAGAGACTTTAAAACACTTGCGATTGAGGTGGAGGGTAACAATCTTAAACACAGTGCCAGATCAAAGCATATTCACAAATTAGAATGGCCCAGTCAAAGTTCAAACCAAAATATATATTCACATATACTTTAAGTCCAATCTGACTTAGCGGTTTGCAAAAAAGTACAAGTTAAAGCTAATGGACGTGCAAAGCTGGTGAAGGAATACCCTTTAAAATTGCAGCTGTGATTGCAGGGAAATGTGGTTTAATGAAGCACTGGCTCTGCGATGTTGAAAACCGATACGCACAACAATTTTCTGATTGTTATATTGGTATATAGGTTTGAAAACCTTGTTGCATAAATATTCACTGCATGGTATTTGTCCTTCACATAACATTCAAATAAAATTACATAATGAAATGTGAAATAGTTCAGACGGTTTGAACACTTTAAGGTGCTGTACTCAAAGTTGTTTTTTTAAGTCATCTACTACAATTTGTTCTCTAACCATTTGTTCCACATGCACATATACGGACAAGTGTAGTGAATTAGCACCTGTGCTAAAACACTCAAACAAGGCATCTGGTTTGTCCAATTGCTATGTCCATATCAAATAAACATTAAGTAAAAAATCTAGCAAATGCAGAATTAAAGCTAAAAAAAAATAAATCAAATTGTAGGCAAGGCAAGGCTATTTCATTTGTATAGCACACTTTCAACAACAAGGTAATTCAATGTGCTTTACATGATTAAGTGGTAAAATAAAAATAGCAGTAAAACACAGACAAAGCATTTAAAGTAAAAACAGCAAGAATAAATCAAGAAGCACACACAGATTCATCAAAGCATTACAAAGTATATAATGTAAAAACGGCAGTAAAACAAGAAGACTACACAAAACATGATACAACAGAGCATTACTCAAAGGCAACTCTAAACAGATATGTTTTTAGTTGTGATTTAAAAGAACTCAGTGTTTCAGCAGCTTTGCAGTTGTCTGGAAGTTTGTTCCAGATTAGAGGAGCATAGAAACTGAGAACTGCTTCTCCATGTTTGGTTCTGATTCTAGGGATGTTGAGTAGACTGGAATTAGAGGACCTGAGTGGTCTGGGGAGTTGGTATAGTAACAGCAGGTCTTCAACTTTTTTTTGGTGCTAAGCCATTCAATGATTTATTAACTAATAGAAGTGTTTTGAAGTCTAATTACAGAGTTACAGGGAGCCAGTGCAATGACTTTAGAACTGGGGTGATGTGCTCTACTTTCCTGGTTCTAGTGAGGACGCGAGCAGCAGCGTTCTGGATCAGCTGCAGCTGTCTAATTGACTTTTTAAGCAGACCTATGAAGATGCGGTTGCAGTAATCAATCCGACTAAAGATAAAAGCATGGATGAGTTTTTCGAGGTGCTGTTAACACATTAGTCCTTTAATTCTAGAAATGTTCTTCAGGTGATAGAAGGCTGACCTTTTTATTGCCTTTATGTATAACCCTGGAGGTTCAGGTCTGAGTCCATTACTACACCTAGATTTCTGGTCTGATCAGTAGTTTATATCTGTATTAACTGGAGCTGTGTGCTGACTGTTGATCTTTCCTCTTCAGGTCCAAAAGTAATTACTTCTGATGCAAGATGCATATAATTATAGTTTGCTGAAGCCTCCAATTTTCTTTTTAAAAGCAAAGTTTGAATACATTTACTTATTTTATTACATACTGTACATCTATCACAAAAAGGGCTGTTGACATTTACAAGTGCTTATTTTGATAACAGTGAAGTAAGTAGCATTAATTTTGTTTGACCCAATGTTTTCTGAGAACTTTCTAGAAAATAGACACAAATACAGTAGTTGGTATCAGATTATACAAATATCTGTGAATGTAAGCAAGAAATAACAACCATCAAGCCTCACTGTTGCTACATAATTTATTTGTTTGGAAATGGAACCTTATAAAAACAAAAACATATCTTGAACTTCATCAAATCTCAATGACTACATATTTTGAAGAGCACATAAAGGGTAAATATGTTTGTCACATGAACAAAGTATTTTTTTATTTCTACATGTACAAAAAAAGAGTCCAGAATTTAATATCCTTTTTTCGTTATTGATGACGAACTCAAGCAGAACATTTACTGCAACCCTATACTAACCCTATCAGTGATTGACTTCAAATTCTAATTTAAAAATACTTTATTGATTCCTGAGGGAAATTAAGTGTTGTTGTAGCTCATACAATTAATTATTTAAGAAGTTGTCATGATGGGTGTGGGCAGGAAGGATTTCCTGTAGCGGTCTGTGTTGCAGCAAAACTGAAGAAGCCTCAGACTGAAGACACACTGTTGTTGTAGGATAGTCTAATGAAGAGGGTGCTTAGGGTTGTCCATATTTCTTTTGATTTTATGAAGAATCCTTCTTAGCATCATCATCTCCAATTGTCCCCAGAACAGAACCAGCCTTATTTATCAGGTTGTTTAGCATTTTTTATGTCCCTGGCTCTTCACCCATCAGATGATGGCTGAAGAGATTACACTCTACACAAGATTCGCAGCATCTTGCTGCAAACTTTGATGGACCTAAACTTCCTCAATAAGTACAGTATTCTGTCTCTTCTTGTAGACAGCTTCACTGTTGCTCCTCCAGTCCAGTCTGTTGTCCAGGTGAACACAAAGGTATTTATACTCCTCAACCACCTCCACTTCTTCTCCCATAATGGAAAAAGTGTTTGACTTAAAGCCCGTTTCTTCTGAAATCTACACATTCAAGGTAAGACAATTGTTTCCACACCATGTCACAAAGCTGTCCACCAGCTCTCTGTATTCAGCTATAGTTCTGCAGATGATATGTATCTGATTTGCTCTGGAAATCTGAGGTGTAAAGAGTGAAAAGGAATGGTGAGAGACCCTGTGGTGCTCCTCTGCTACTGACCACCTGGCTTGACACACAATCCTTCAGTCTCTAAGACTCTGGTGTGTTTGTCAGGTAGTCATTGATCCAGGCGATTGTTGAGGGCTCCACCTGTGTCTCCAGGAGATTATGACAAAGCAAATCAGGCTGAATTGTGTTAAATACTGTACACTGGAGAAATCAAAGAACATGATCTTTACAGTGTTGCCTGCTTTGTCCAGATGTGTATGATGAGATCTTCAATTCCAACTCAGCAATACGGGCCCTGATATGTTTTTGTTTGCTTACTCAGGGGGGCCAACTGAAGGACTTTCATGATGTCGGATGGCTAAAGGTATATACTCCTCAATAATTCCCCGTCTCCCTCCCTGAAGACTCTTTTTTTCTTTTTTAGCAGTTCCTTCAGGTCACTGGTGATCCAGGGTTTGTTATCAGAGAAGCATCTCACTGTTCTTGTGGGGATGATGGTGTCCACACAGAAGTTTATATAGTCATCCAGTTTGTGGTCTCAAAACAACCCTGCATGGGGTTCTTCAGCTGCAGTTGACCATTTTCTCACTGTTCTCTTTGTCACAGGTTCACTCTGAACAAGTGGTTTATGTTCTGAGCAGAGAAAACCAAGATTGTGATCTGATTGTCCTGATTACATCTATAACCTTCCCTGTATTTAATTGGCATTTTATTATTTATTTTATTTTAATATGTGATAGACCAACAAACAGATATGATACAAAGTTTTTTAAATAACATCCAATTCAAATCAAAGTTAACAGCAATATGGGTGGATGTAAAAACAGAGCAATCCTGTTAATACTTTTGTAAGGTATTGTACCTTTGGTAAAACTAGTCTGTAGATAAGGTGAATTTGGAGTAAAATTTCGAATGCTGCGTTAGGTCAGTGCAATGTGTTGCAAATAATAAAATCAATCAACACCACTGTGTGGAATACTTGATTTTGTCATCACAATGTTTACCAATAATATTGCAATTACATTACTGCTAAATATGTATTAAGTATTTCTCATTCAATGCATATTCAACATCTGCTTATTAGACAATTTGAGTTGTTTTTGGTCTGTCCTTTAATAGAAAAGAAATAACATACATATTCGCAAGAGTGAGTGATTTCATATATATAAAGACGTATCTTGTTACTGTTGAGACATTTTTGGCACTGTCAGGAAGTAAAACCTTATCAGTTAAGAAAATAGGACGTCAGATTAAGACACACTGTTTTGTTTTGACAGCTTATAATGGATGTTCAATTGAACTCATCCCAAGATAAAGTTACAGTGACTCACCATCTGAATGGAGGAAAAGATGATTGCTATTTATCCGTTGGCGAACAAGCTGGTGGAGTGTCATAGTGAAACCCTGGTTTGGCAGAACAAATTGTTTTAAAAAAAGGTTTAACAGATCTGAAACATGAAGTACCAGCACAAATTTTAAATTTGTCAGAGTGTTAGGAAAATGCATGAAAATAACAAGCCAGTATTAAAAACACTTTTCATTAAGCCCACATTTCTGTACTAAAAATGTTTTATTGGTGTTGCTGGCATGAGATGTAAAATTTAAATCATTGCAGAACCTCACTTGATCAATAATTGTCATCTTTTTTCTGGTTTGATTTGATGTGCTGTTGCATTAAAAAACAAACATCTACCAGTGAAACAAATGGGCTATGCCAGGTTTAATGTTTTTTTGTTGTGTTTTTTTGGTTTCTTATTTCATGTGGACCATGGGGGTATATCAATTAGAACAAACAGTGACCAAACAAAAGATCTAATGCTAATTAGTAAAATTTTCTGTTGCTAAATCCCTATGTATTTTAAGATCGAAATAGGACGTTTACTCTTTAATTTAGTGTGAATGTGTGTGTGCATGTGTGTGCATATATTAAGTGTGATAACAGTGGGTAGCAGGAGATTATTTAATTGCTCCTAATTATGCTTCTCTAGTAACATACAACCTTTTGCTAAGACAATTTGTCATCATAATATTGTCCACATTCCAGAGCCAAATTCACCCACGAGCTTAGGCTGTCCAAATGCTGGATCATCACTGAGCAATCTGTTCATTCAACAATTTCTCTCCTTACAATCCAAATACCTCAAAATATTGACAGGGATGCTTCAAATGCATGATATCAGTTTAAAGGTTCCGGGATATTTCAAAAAAGATGCCACATATTAGAAAATAAATAAACAAATATATGTAATGGCACAACTTAATCTGTGCCCTTTGGCACAAATTACCCCAAGCCCACCATTTTGAAAAAAATGCATCCTCCAGTTGTTTTGCGCCAGCATCATGTTAACTGTATAAACTCATGGTGTAGCTTACTAAAGCATTAAAACAGGTGTGAACTGTATTCAAAGTTGTCTATTATTGTCAAAAAACCTTGATCATAGAAATGTGACTTTGGAGGGCAAACAATTGATTTTTTAATTTAAATGTGCTTACCTCTCAAGGCATGCATCCCCCCTTCTTTGGAGGGTGAGTGAAATTGATGCTTCTTCAAAATTATGGGGTCACATCACTAACTTCTATGGTTTTCTAGATAAGAAGGGTGGCACTACTTGCCCCTTGGCACAAATAACCCCACTCTCCCCTATATATATATATAATTTTTATTGGTCTAAGGTGACATGCACTGCATTTATTCTGAAGCCGGGTCAAGTGTTCAGAGATACACACAGCGGGATAATAATTTGCCCTCAATGAAACATTTATACAAAGGTTATTTTCTTAACAGTATCAATGGACTCAGAAATAACTGCCATTTAGAGACACAGATACCATGATTAAGTGCATAATCAAGCTGAAGCAATACCAAATATTTGTTTGCTTTATGTTGTTGAAAACACTCAATATTTCTGTGCACAACATAAAACAAATGTACCTTTATATCTTGGTAACCATCAGTCACAATTCTGTTTCCATGTATAAAATCAATTTACAGAGCATTAAAAGCAGCTTGACACAGGCATGCATCATGCTGAACATTTTCTTCAGCTTGATTTCATTTTGTTTGTCAAAGTTAAATGATGCTTGGATGGTAGCACTGTCAGAGATAGGCTTTCTTAAAAAAACTCATTCTGCATTCAAGAATGCTCTGACATTTAGCCTTTGGGGGTATAGCTAATGCAAAGTTGTCTTGAAGAAATGACATTTGTGTAGGTCTCATTTGTTTTGGTAAATACAATTTACAGCAAATGTAATTTCTTCTAAATTATTTTCCAAGCCGACATTTGTTAGGCTGACCTTAACAAGGTCAAGTAAGGGCAGCTTGGGTAAAAAGGGAAGGAGCTCAGAGAGGATGAGCATATTAGACATTGAGGAATACTTAGGCTACTGTCTCACTTTTCCTTAGCTTGGCAAGTATGCTGTATATCCAAACATGTGTTTTCATATGTCTAACCATAAAGAAAAGGAGATATTCTCAAATTAAGTCCAGTCAAGTTATATTGTTCATGATGTAAAAAGGCTTTTTCTGTTCTGATCATGGGATAGAAATAGAAGGTCTAAAGACTGCAGCCTGTACAATCACACCTACAGGGCTATTGAGGTCACATGAGTCACTAACCAAAGCCTTCTTATCAACTCAATGTATGGGTTACTGTGATCCAAGCACTTCACAAGCAATTGGGAAATGCTTTCAAACAATGCCAACATGCGAGTTGTATAGGCACATATCCCAAAATATTTGAATGGTTGTGCAGCCTCTCAGGAAGATGAGTCAAAACTGCAGCGTAGATGTTAGAAAGATAGAAAGCATGACCCTTTCCAATTCTAATGATATTTTTCATGTTTAATTAAAATGACTTTATTCACCTCTGTTTTGAGCCACCTATGTTACCTGTCCAAAATGTACACATTGCTTACTTCAAAAGAACGTTCCTTGTCTTTGGTGTAAATAAGGTGCTGATGAGTGACCTGAGAAACTTTTCTGTATTGTGCAATCCATTTGTGTTGCTTTCTTGTTTCTCCAGTGAAGAGGTCACCTTACTACTTTGGAGTCCATATAAAACACTGCTAAGGCTTTATATTGGGTGTTTTATCCTTGGGGTACACAGTTTCACTGTGTTAGGTTTGAAATACCTCAGAATACCATGCTTAAGAAAATCATTGTGTTTCTGTGGGACTCTAGTCACATATGAAGTCTATTGTTCTTCAACCTTTTTTTTTTTTTCTTTCACTGGACTGAGGTGAGTGTTTTCTTGAAATCTCGGAAGCATTAACATAAGCCCACTTAGGTTATGCACAGACTTCAAGCTCTTTTTAGTGTGTTTACGTTCCTTGTCCTCCTTCCATCCTTGTAAGGACCTGTTCAATACAATGCTGCAGATTTCTGGTTACATACATTTTATGTCCAAGTGGGTAGTGCCATTCAAAAAGTAGGCATGTGTCCATGTGCATAGGTTCCCTTTTAGACTTCAGTATTGAGGTTTCAGTCTCTCTCAGTGTGTACCAGACCATCCAAAAAATGTAGCATGTATATTTCTCTTCGTGAACTCAGTGTTGTTGCCCAGTAAGTTGATGTTCAATTTAATACTTTATACTTTCAGGAAAAATGAAGAAATTCAGCCAGCTTCTGTAGAAACACTTGTATGGATTGTAATTTACTGGCTTACTGAGAATCTACACCAACCTCATACTTAACATTTTGGGCCAAAAGTTACAGATGGCAATAATATCTATTCTTCTAGCATACAGAGGTAAGTGAATCTTCATCATTCCAGAAAGACATCAGGGCAACTTAGCAAATGTTATATGGTAATATTGTAATATTATAATATGTTACTGGTAATAGTGTTGTCCAGTCTTCACAAGGACATCAACTTTACATATTTTGTGTCGGTGATAAAACCAATATTTGTTGCCTTTTTAAATCCCGATTCTGATTTTTTGACACCTTCAAATACATGCCCACCTGGTTTAGCTAAACATCAAATTGTGTATGTTACCATATAAATTGCATAAATAAAATGCAACGCAAGAACGTTATTTATGTTGTATGTCTTCGTATAAAACATAAATGCACACCTGACACAAATCAAGCTGATTGGTTTATTAAGGGAAAGGCACATTGACAGTGTACACCCGTATTAATCTACAATGAACATCCCCCCAGCATCAGAGACAGACATTCAGGTGAAATGTTGCTTTTGTCCTCGGTAACCAAGATACACATTCTCGAAATTTCACACCTCAGAGCTTACAGATCAACCATAAACTGCTGATCCATCAGGATTTTTTATGAGACATTTTCTTCAGGTGGAACACTACCTAAGGCCAACTTGGGGCAAAGTCAGTGCTCAGTTGTTTGAGTTTAAGCCTGAGGCCTCCTTACTGACTCCATGTCAAAAATAGAGTTCATGTTTATTTCACCTAAAGCATGCTTCAAACTGTGGGGCAAAACTTATTAAAAACTGTAGAAATTATGATCTTGAAAGTTTTCTTTTTTCTATCTGTACTTGATAATAATTTTTCCTAAAGTATGTTTTGTTTACCTTCAGATCTTCATTATTTCATCGCTATTTCAGATCATTAGGAACTTAGGCAGCAAAAAACAACCTGTTTTAAAGCATAATATAAAGGCTTAACAATCGGGATTGGTCAGTTTTTTTAACCAGACTGCTCAGAGGTAGGAAACTCTTTGAGAGGTGAAGGAATTGGATTAAACCTTTTTTTTTTTTTTTACCATACTAGAGTTACTCTTATTATGTCCAGCCCTGTCCTGTTTTCATGTTTGTGTAGCATGCTTATGTATTTGTGAAAATGTGTTCCCATGTTTGTGTGAATGCAAAAAGCTATCTTGGGCTGTCAACCTACACCTTTCCCTCTCCCTGTCATCTCTTCAGACGTGCAGGCGCCGGAGCGTGAAGGCGGGTAACCGCTTCCCTCCTCATTGCTGATGCCTGACGTCTCCCCTGGTGTCCTGCAGGCACAGCAGCAGTCGGCAGAAGCTAGACAGAAGGCAAGAAGAAAGACAGTAAACTAACAACGGCAGCAACAAATTTAAGATGCGGGGGAATCACACTGGCCCATCGCAATCTCTGTTACTTGCTTTAACATTATTTAGTATGGGTGGTGAATGTTTCTGTCTGCATAGTAAAAACAAAGATAGAGACTGAAAGTAAACATCAGATGCAAAGACAATAAAACAAACCTGGAGTTGTAGGACCTTAGAAATAATGCCAGCACCAAGAGAGGTATATAACTCTGGTCAGTACCCACAGAGGGAAACAGATTCCAATATATATTCCTTCTTTTCATTATAGCTCCTACTTTCTCCTCCGAGATGCAGAGTGTCTAATGGAATTAATCATGAATCTTGGGCTGATCTGTTTGGTATGATAAACCAGAGAAGCGGATCACAGCAGCAGTATGCACTTTGATACAGAATCCAAAAGGAATAATGAAGTGACAAAACTCATCCTGCCGCATGTGGGATCCTTATTATGTGCCCATGACTGAACGGGTTTCATTTGCAGCCATACTTCCTCTGTATGATGCTGTATTTAATGTATTTCAGAGCTTATAAAGATGAGGCATAACATTATGACCACCTGCTGAAAGTGTGTTAGGCCATTTTTTGGTGTCAAAAACAGCTCTGCCCAGTTGAGGCGTGGACTCCATCAGACCTGAACCAGTCTTCTTAACCAGGTTGTTTAGCATTTTTTTAAGTCCCTGGCTCTGATGCTGCTTCCCCAACAGATGACGGCTGAAGAGATTAAACTCTCCACAGCTGATGTGAAGAAGATCTAAGGTTCCTCTGTAAGTACAGTCTGCTCTATTCTTTCTTGTAGACAGCTTCAGTGTTGAGTCTCTAGTGCTGTCTGTTGTTAAGGTAAAAACCAAGGTATTTATATTCCTCAACCACCTCCACTTCTTCTTCCATGATGCAAACAATGTTGGACTTAGGCCTGTTTCTTCTGAAATGTACAATCATCTTATTTGTTTTGTTCACATTCAAGGTAAGATGATTGTTTCCACACCATGGTCCACCAGCTCTCTGTATTCAGCTTCTTGTGCATCTCTGATTGTCAGGGATGTGTGTGAAGTATGGACCCAAACGCAGACGCTGAGGAAGTGCAGGATGTTTATTAAAGGTGATGGTGATGATGATGATGATGATGATGAAGAGGACGACGGCAGGAACGGAGAGACTGGACATCGGGCAGGAACGAGACAGCAGGGAAGGCACATGAGACATCAATAATGATCCGGCACTGAGTGAAAGGAAGTGATGGGTTTTAAAGGCAGGAGGTGAGTAGGATCAGGTGTGGTTGATTGGACAGGTGCAGACAATGAGGAGTGAATAGGGCAGCGTGACGCTGAAACACCCAACAACTGCAGAGTCATCTGAATATTTCTGCAGATGACAGGTCTCTGACGTGTACTGGAAGTCTGAGGTGTAAAGTGTGTAGTCATTAATCCTGGAGATTGTTGAGGGCTCCACCTGTGTCTTCAGGAGTTTCTGACAAAAAAAACCCAGGCTGAATTGTGTTAAGTGGACTGGAGAAATCAAATAACATGATCCTCACAGTGCTGCATGCTTTGTACGGATGACAGCGGGTTGGTTGAAGCAGGTGTATGATGGCATCTTCAACTCCAACTCCACGGAGATAAGCAAACTGCAGTGGGTCCTGATATGTTCCTGTTTGCTTACTCAGGGGGACCAACAGGAGTCTCTCCATGACGTTCATGATGTGGGATGTCAGGGCTAAAGATCTATAGTTATTGACAGTGTTGTGGGTAACGTGTTACTCAGTGATTAGTTTCTCGTGATGGTCGACAGCAGAAATTACGATAGTGGAGCGCTGAAAAGAAAGAAAAAGAAAGAGAAAGACAGACGCGACAAAAAGGTAATGAAGATGTCCAAGCTTAAACGTTTTTTTAAGTCATCTTTCCCCTCTCTGTCTCCCTTCTCAGAATGTTAGCCTTGCTAACACCGGCGCTACGATCCCAGCAGAACCTAAAACTGTGGCTGGTGTGGCGCCTACGGAAACAGAAACGATGGAAGCATCTTCAGCAGATGACACCTTGACTGTGGATAAACTAGACAGGACAGTTCCTGCCCTCTGGGGAAAAATTGATGAGTCTGTGCGGGGTTACTGGCCTGACCATGGACCAGGGAGCTTTTAGAATATCAATGGCGATTTTGAAGCATCAGAATTTGTATGTAAACACCAGAAGAGGCTGTTCTCCTAAACGCACTTTAACCGCAAGCTCGGAAATGGTGAGTACATTCAACGAATGCTTTACTCTCCATCCACAGGAGCTGTGTTTTGCTTTGCATGTTGTGTTTTCAGCGATGCTAAAAGTCAGTTTTGAAACGGGTTTCAGTGACTGGAAGCATGCAACAGAATACTTAAAGGACCAGGAAAATAGTTAACATTACAGAAAAGCTATGCCACCACAAGTGGTGAGTGATCCTTCTCTAAGCTCAAAATAATAAAAAATAGAGCAGGATCCACAAGTGGACAGGAAAGGCTCAATCATTTGACTCTAATGTCTCTAAGAGTGATCTAGTGAGAAACCTGGACTTAAGTGATCTTGTGAAGGACTTTGCTGAAAAAAACAAAAAACAAAGAAAAGTAGCCATCTTTTCAAAGTCCCTGTCAAACTAATGCAAAGCTTATGATGCTTATCTATATGTCAACTATTTGACTCATCACTGAAAGCATTTTGTATTATTTGTTAGGGTATTCTTTTCAAACTGTTGTGTATATATATATATATATATATATATATATATATATATATATATATATATAGTACATAGATAGATAGATAGATAGATAGATAGATAGATAGATAGATAGATAGATAGATAGATAGATAGATAGATAGATAGATAGATAGATAGATAGATAGATAGATAGATAGATAGATAGATAGATAGATAGATAAATTGACAACGGAAAAAAAACAAAGATTGGAGTATACACTACAAGTGTCTTTGGGAGAATGCTGCATTTTATTTTCTATTACTTTGAATAGAAAATAATATTTTCTCAGAATATAATTTCTGATTTTTGTGTGATTTTTGTCCTGTACGATTTAAAAAGGGAGCTATTATTTTTATAGGTTTATTTTCTAATACAGAAGATTAATTATTTCTATTTAGATAAGTCATTTCTGTAATGATTGACTTGTAAAAGCTGATCTGAAGTTTATTTAACTTTTCTTTTTAACCACATAGAGCAGGAATTATTTAAAAATGTTGAAATCAAAAGTCTTCTTTAAGTAACATGAATATGACTAATGTGTTTCAGGATTGGATTGGACCAAGTTTCCTCTTTTATGGAAATCAAAATAGGGTTACTCTATATTATATTTAAATTGCCAACACACATTTCATCTAGCGTTCATTGAAAATATGACATTGATATGATTATGAAACACATTTTGGACATGTGTTGGTTTTATTTGTGATTTGACATGAGCAAAAGTCAGGAGATCAGTTAGTTTGGATACTTCAATTAATGAAAACTGGGAATGGATTTAAGAGTAGAAAGTAGCCATGGACGGAATGAAAAAAAGACCCTAAATGGGAAAAGATATGCAACAAAAATGACCGCTTCATAATTGAATCGTAGCACCCAAAGCCCAGGGGCCCACATCCACCTATATCCGGCCCTGATTCAGCCTACCATCCATTTGAATGTAAACTCTAAGGAGTATCTTTATCAGCTGCTGGTAATATAGCAGTCAACTGCTATATTATAAAATGTGGCAAAATGCTGTCAACTGAAACTATAAATACTTATGTCTAAGTTCTTGCATTTCACTGTATGCTTGGTCTGATAATCTTAATTCACCCAAAAAAACTGCAATCAGTTCACCACATAAAGCCACTTTACCTTTCACTTCAGAAAATAAATAGCTAGGAATATGGCTTCACAATATTACAAAATTGAAATTGTGACTTTTAGAAACATGGGCACCATTATCTGTGTGGGCATATAGTGCAATGAGACTCCATCTAACGTGATGGATATCCTATTGGTATTTAAAGTTTTAAATTGGTATTTAAAGTTATTCAGTTATTCATAGTATTTATGATAATTCTAAATAACAAAAAGTAATTTGAATTATTATAGATGTACAAAACGATATAGTGAAGTCCATGTATTCCAAAAACCTTTACATTCTCTACCAGTTTCTCTTTTTTAACATGAGCCAGCATTGACATAAACACAAGAGTGCTAACTTCACTGCCCAAAAAGAGAAAGGACAGCAGTCCAAACCCTCCTTTTTCCCATGAGAACTTTTCCAATTTTGGCTCCTCTTTTCACCATAGAAACTACAGGTAATACCATTCCTTGTCAGTTAACAACAGCCATGGGCTAATCAGATGCATATATTATTTGGAAAGAGCATGTTTTTACTCTGCCCCTTCATGTCACCCTTATCTCAGGTACACATGAACTAAAGATAAGCAAGGTTTACATTTTTTCCTGACTGCTAGATAAAAAAAAGACACTTTTCATTTTAGTTCTTTTCTGCAACCCTCAAATTCCATCTGTGCTCAAGGAGGGGATCACACAGTGTTCCTGCTGTATTTTTTTCTCCTGTCCCATCTTTCACATCTAAGTCCAAGAACGGAGAGCTTACAACAGTACAGAGGACGGGGAGTGTACCTGGAACAGGATTTTAATCACTACAAAACAGTTTCAGCTGAATCCATTTGTTAGAATCTTATTCATTGAGACAGATCCTTTTGTATTTTGCAAATTAGGGAGGTTTGAATGCAAGTCAAGGACAACACAGGGATAACTAATAAGACACAGTTTTGATTCACCGCTCAGCTCTCAAAAGATTTTCATAAACCCAGAACTCAGAGATTAGATATAATCCATGCCATATTCATTTGTAACTATAGATGGTGAAGTGGTTGGCAGTGTTATCCCATGGCAGGAAGTTCTGGAGCCATGCTGTGAGCAGTTTATCACTCATTGTGGGTTTTCTCTAGGTGATAAAATTCCCTCTCACATGCATTTCCTCTCTAAAGGCATGAAAGTTAGGCTGACTGTTGATTCCGTATTAACTGCAAGTAGGAGTGAGGTTCTGTCCAGTATGTTCCTCTACTGCTTGCCTGCTGACAGCTATGATAGCTTCCTTCTGCCACAACCATAAACAGAATGACAAGGTTGGGAAAAGAAGATGATGGAGAGATAAATTTATGACCAGCTATTATGACTTTTTTTTCTTCAGTTCATACACAACAGTAAAATGCACAAAAAAGCAAAACATGGATAGCATATCGCAGAGAAAGAGTAAGAAAGTGCCTATGAAAAGCCTCTGCCCAAATAATGTTAAAATAATATTAATAAGCAGTGGAAGAAAAAGAAACATATCAAATATGGTGAAGCACTATCAATCTACCATAAATGACTGTAGGTCATAAATAAGGCTGTCAAACGATTAAAAGTTTGAATCTAATTAATCACAGGGTAATTGTGGATTAATCATGATCAATCACAATTAATTAGCATTCCTAGTTATTCTGAAAAACTAACATTTTTAAAGTAAATTAAGGACAAAACCAAATGTTTTTGCTCTTTTTTTAAGGAAATACAGTAGAGATACATGGAACTTTGGTTTTGAACCCCACAATCACATTTACACGTGGCCCTTTTTAACCTATTTCCCTTTTAGCCAGTTGCCAAGGCAAAGCAACCGGTTAACATTTTCTGAAAGTAAAGCTGACCGTTTCTTATTAATGTTGAACAACCCTGAGCATCCTCTTCATGTGACAATCCTACAACAACAGAATGTTTTCAGTCAAAGGAGTCAACAATTTCGCTGCAACACAGACTGCTACAGGGGATCCTTCCTGCCCAAGGCCATCAGGATCTACAACAACTCCTTCAAAAAATAAATAGTATGAGATACGACAACACTTATTTTGCCTCTAAGCATTTTTGAATTGAATTGTATTCTTCTGAACAATAGAGGGATTTTTTATTTATCAACATGAGTGAAAAAGGGTGTGTAAACAACCCTTTACATAACTCCAGTTCATGTTGTTATTATTTGTGGTTATCTTGCAGTTGCAGTGTTGATTAGCTATGTTAGCTTGTTTGTTAGCCAAGGCTTACCTGATGTGAAGTTACCACTGCAGATTGTTCCATTTGTAATCATCTGCTCGTTCCGATCGCTTCTTCTGATCATTTACACCTGATCGTGTCCATTTCTGCAGACTAACCGCGCAGTAGAGAGGGAGTGACATATACCGATAATCCCTATATCTGGCGGGCAACAGAGAAGAGATGTTCACATGGAACCGTGGGTGCCGTTTGGGTTGAATTGAACAGGGCGGGCAATCCTGTGCATGCGTTAACTGCGTAAACAATTTTATATCATGTTAATTCCACAAATTAATCAACATACGTTAACGTGGTAACTTGGACAGCCCTAGCAATAAACCAATCGGTCTCACAGACTTTAAAAAAGTATTTCAGTCTCTTAATCCCAAAATCCAGTTTGACGGATAAAACTTGACCTTTCCTTTGAGAGATCTCTACTATATAAAAAGAAGCACAAGAAAATGTCTTATATTTGTTTCAGATTAAGATTTATCCAGAATCAAAGATATTTGAACTTCAACTAATAATTAAGAAGAAGCAACGAGTGTTAGTAATCACTGAAATCAGGAATTAAGATTCTTATCAATCCCACTAAGATCAACTCATTATTGATTTAATTAGGTGAATGAAACAAAACACAAAACAAGCAAAGACAAAAAGACGATACAACACTAATTCTTCTCTACTCTCTCTTAGCATATTAATGGGAAGGATAAGAAGGTAATAAACATTCATAATATTATCTAAACTGCTTAGATCAGAAATAATGTTTCACAAATGTATCTGTCTCTTAGGAGCCTAAGGGGATTTTATTTATTTTTGAGTCAAAGATTTAAGTTTGTTTCAGAGGGAAAGAAAAAGAGAAATGAACCAAGATTCAGAACTAACATATTTGTACCAGAATCGCTATACACTTGAAAGAGAGCCTTTCTTCAGTAATATTCATTGTCACCTCTCTCAGCTTGTGGTTCTGCACATGCGGTTCTAACCTCTTCTGAACCACAGGTGGATCGTCAGCCAGAGGTCACTCTGAGACTGGCAAGTTGTCAGTTCCTAACTGTGGATCACTCATGTGACTCCGCTTAAAGAAAGTTATTAAGTAAAAATGAGCACAAACCAAAAGCATGGAGTCAAATCAAATCAAAATCTTGCAAGAATATTTCCCAGAAAATGATTTATGTAGCACAGTATAGAGTGAAATGCAAACAGAACAAAAAAACATTAGGCACAACTCAATCAGAAGGTTGATATGCTCTAACTTTACATCTTTCTGACTTTGTCCTTAGCAGCTAACAAGGAGCCTCACGAGGAGCATTACGAGGTGCTGAATGACCAATCATAAGCGAACCTGGCGTTGTGTGAGAGATGTGTGGTTAAACTGATAATAAATACTGAATCTATTTTTTTTTTTATTCAAACACACCTGTTTTAGCGTAATGTTTGTTCATGAAAAAAAAACATGGTGGAATTACTGGTGTGTGGTAATAGGTAAAAATAAATGTTCTATAACAATTGAATTGCTTGCATGCTTTATCGAAGAGACAGATGTTGTACTTTCCTATATTCTGTGGCTGTAGAGTAAGTTTGTGTTTGCACCTCTTAATAATTATTTTGAGATCATCACCATCTCATTTCTTGTTATGAATCTTTATTTTTAAAGTCCATAGGCTTTTTAAAATTTAATTAATGGACACATGTACCTAAAACTACAGGTCCAAAAAGGTGTTATGCTTCTTATGAGAAGGAGAGGAAGTCCGATTAGTTAAAATTATTTAGAGTTTTCAACTTGCTCTTACTTCATAACCTTTACACACTTACACATTTGGTCAGGAGGAGGCTGGTGGTTTATTTACTGTATTTATTTGGAATGATGCATTTGCAATAATTTATTTCTAAAGGGGAATGAGTGTGCAAGTTAGTACAACAATTTTGTGAGGGTTGAGATTTTGCATGAAAGAAAATATCTGCAAAAGATTTTGTTAGATATGTGCATTTTCTTTCATATCTGAATGCTTAACTTTAACCATAAACATTATATGTGTGGTGGAGAAGTTAAAGACAGGATGGCACACAACTGAAATATATAGATAATTTTTTCTACTTCTGTTGATGATCTGACCCATTGCATTTACTTATCTGCTGGGACTAGGTTATATATTCTGACCCTACACACCAATGTCAGCAGCTGACCTAAGATGAGGAGGAAAGAAAAATTACTTCATGCAGACTTTGCAGTTTAGAAAGACATTAGATCAGACAATGAGGCATGAATTGAGCATTAATAAGATAACAAGACAACAGGACAGTATTAGCTCTGGAAGAGTTGCAGGAATCTGTAGCTCAGGTGATATAATTTGATGCTAGGACAACTATTTGCTGTATACTCCACGAATCTGGCCCATGTGGGAGACTGGCAAAGAGGAAACTATTATTGAAAGAAAGCCACACTAAGTCCCCTGTTAAAGTTTGTTAAAAAGTTATTTAGGCAAAACAGCAAAAATGAACAGCAGAAAACCTAACTGTTTGGCCAACATGCAATATGCTATGTAAGACTGAAAACTGACACTGAACATGACTGTGAACACACCTTCCACACAGTGTAATGTGTTGTTAGCAGTATCATACTGTGGGGGTGCCTTTCTTTAAGCAGAAACAGGGAAGCTGGTTGTGCGAAGATGGAGCCAAATACAGGAAAGGTAGGAAAGAAAAGTGCACAGAGTTGCAAAGCACTTAGGACTGCAATAGAGGTTCAAATCTAGCAGAGCAATGGCAATGAATATACAGCCAGAACAACAATGTGACGGTTTAGATCAAAATTATATTCATTCACTTACAACTTGTTGTTCAGAAATACTCTTTATCTAATCTCACTAAGCTTAAGCTGTTGTGAAAACAAGATTGGGCTAAAATGGCAGTAAAATGTCTTCAATAAGGTAAGTTGGATAAAAGTTCAAACCAGACATTTTGAGTTTTATTTGCAAGACAAAAACAGTTTATCATTGTGTCTTCTTCTTAATACGTATGGACTAGTTTGTGTTGATCTTTTTAATACAATCTCATAAAAATACATTGGAGTTTGTCATTTTAATGTGACCAAAGTGAAAATGTTTAAAGGGTATTACAACTTTTACAAGTCACTGTAGAATCTGTTGTATCAGTTTCTACTATATAATTATAGTGATTAGAAATTATAACATCAGTAGAACAGGAGTTGTTTTAGAAAAAAAGAATAAAATAAAAAAAAGTAGAACTTCTTTAAACGTCTTCTGACCAGGCATTATGATCGTGAATAGTTGGATATACAATTTAAAAAAAAGGTATCTTTAAGATATTGTGCAATGTTTTTAAAGCAGTAGATGGTCAATATCGGTGGCAATAAAACGTGGTTCCAATACTGATCACATTAAAAAAATGTGTTCTTTCTGAAAATGACGATGATTTATGGGTAAATAAAAATGTTTAGGCTGGAGGTTTGAGCTGGCAGCAGCAAAGTAAAAGGTCCATCCTGGAGTGACCTTCAACAAACACACTCTCTTCAATGAATGTGTGACCAGAGCTCTGTTCCGTCAGTGTTTGTGTACTAGTGTGTGTTCATCTTTCTGTGCATGTAAGTTGGACAATAGTTTTTGTTTATTTTTAATTTTTTGTGTTCAGAGTTTAGCAAACAGGACTGGCCCCTGAGTGGCTGATATTGATATTGACACACATTTCCCAGATGTCCTTCATTCAGGTGGGACAGCAATCAGCCAACATTTCCCTGCAGAGCCCTGCTTGTTCAATTGATGATGTTATATAAGCTAATTAGCACAAACTAAATGGTCTTCCTCCAAATACTGTATAATAGCCAGATCATTCCAAGGTGAGTGGCTGGGTCATGAATCTGAGCTCTGAGTGGAAGATGTCAATAATATCTTAGGCCACATGCTGTCACTTTTAAAGCTCTAGTGCCTCCAGGCAGGGGGTATGCCCTGATTTCAAGTCAGTTCAGCACAGTAATTAGCTAATTTCATACAGTGCTCCATTTATGATGACTTAATGGACAAAGCTTTCTTCCTATGGTGAACTACTCTACACGATAAAAAAAGAAGCAATCAATTCTTGCTGTTAAGAGAGGAGTGGATGGATAAGTAAATTAGAACAATTATGTTGTTAATGGGGATTTTTTTCCCCCTTAAAATCAGTTCTCCAATAATAAAGTAGCACCTACAGTAGGTAGATGTAATAAACATGATGCTGATTTTCATAAAGTTTTACAACATAAATCTGAAAAGTGTGGCAAGCTGGCTGTGTTTTGAGGTATGTGTCCATTGCACATGTATAGACATCCATTTCTGCTTATTCATCTTTGCAAAATAGCTCAGTATCAGTCAGATGTATAGATAGTATCTATTAAAATCAGTTTTAAAGTCTTGCCATATAATATCATTGGATTTCTCACTGCATTTTGACTGAGCCATTCCAACATGTGATTATTGTTGAATCTACAGTAAATAAAGAGGTCTCACAGTCCAGATCTCTGCGGTTGGTGTCCGGTAGCTTTGAGATGTGTATCCACCTCTGCAGACTAGAATCAAACATCTAGGTCATCTCCAGAACCATGCTGAAATATTTTGTAGAAAATTGCACTGTGCTTATCTCCATCCATCTTCCCATGCACTCTAACCATCTTCTTCTTCCCTGATGGAAAATACATGCCCACAGCATGATACTCCTTCCAAACAATTTTTATCAGACATCATTTTACCATTTCCTTTCCACTTCAGAATTATGTGGTCCGTCACATAATATTAAATAAATTACATTTAAGTTTGTATTTGAAACATGAGAAAAGGCATATTAAATACATTTCCGCAGGCACTGTAACAGATCTGTTTGCAATCCTTATAAAGCAACCCAACAGGAAAAGAGAGGAGAAAATGTTTGTGTGAGAAAGACTGCATTTAATGTTATGACATATTTAGTTCAAGGTCTCTTTCCAGAGTATAAAAATCTTTTTGCACAGAGGCTCAAGTTACATCATCGCAGGTCTAAAGAGAATTTGCTCCCCAATAACAAACCATAGAATAGATTTTTAACCCCAGAGTTGTATAAAGGATTCGATGTCCTCACCTGAAAACACTCTGGATTTTTTTTTACAAGCTAACAAAAACAAATCTTGCGTCAACTGTAACACATCAATTACCCATCATCCTGTTTCAAGAATAGTATTTTGCTGCTTTGGCCTTTTCTCAGAAGTTTAAGAGCTTAAATCTGGGGCTTTGGTTGTTGAGTATATTTAAAATCACCAAAGTAAAAAGAACCTCTCTAACACAAACAACAGTGTCAAACCAGCACACAAGTAAAAAAAAAAAAAAAAACATGGTGTTTTCCTCTGACCATGGAAACGGTATTTATCTTTCTGAGTGCTATTGCTAACAGAGATTAAAGAGTTTATTTCTGTAGCAAAGTGTAAAAGTATCTGCTGAAAATGTGTATACCTCTTTGCCTGGGGCAATTTGCACAAAGAGATCCATGTTAGTCTCAAGCAAGGGTCTAACATGAATTAAGCCTTCCATTATATGTTCACAAGTTCCATCATAGTCTTTGTTCAGAGCTTTGACTGAAGATGTTTTGAAGTATTCCAAAAGACTTTATCCATTAATCATTAAAGGGGACATATTATGCAAAACCCACTTTTCCGTTGCTTTAGTATGTATATTTATGTATCTGGGGTGCCTCCAAACGCCTTAAGTGTACGTTTCGACAACTAAGTCAATGTTTTATAAACTGCCGGAGTCAAGAAATGGGTCAAAAACTATTTTGTACTTCCTCAAGCCTGTGACGTCACGGGCAGTGTATTTTGCATAATCCCAACCCTACTTCGTTCGTGTCTCCACCCACACAGCCTCAGCTACCTGAGCAGCCACACCCTCTCGGCTTCACTTGTACGCAACAACCAGGGCGCTACCATGAGCAAACTAAAAGGCAAGCGCTACTGCTCTGTCGTCAGATGCACGGATCATCATGTGTCCCTATTTCGTCTCCCTTCCAAAGAGGATATTATAGAGAAGTGGCTACATTCTATTTATAGGGGAAATGTTCCAGTTTTAGTGGGCTAAAGTTTGGTTGTCTGTGCTAAACACGTCACACCGGACTGTTTCAGCAACCAGGGTCAGTATAAGGCTGGACTGGCAACAAGATTGCTCGTAAAAGATGGATCGATACCAACTATTCATGGCAGCACCACGTATGAGGTAACTAAGTATTTAAAAAAACTATATGTTTGTGTTACTTTGGCTGTTCAGCACACAAGCTTACGTGAATTGCTAATGTGAATATGACCTAATCAACGTTGGGTTTACAGGCCATGAGATCCACTCTTTGAAAACATGACCATTAATCAAGAAAATGTATTACACTAAGATTTCATCACTGTTATTTGTATGATGAACCACTGCTCGGGTGTGAACATGTAAGGTTGCACCGCAGTTTGTTGACCGGCAGCCATTTCTCTCCCAAACTCAATCGTTGCCACGATGCTGTCCTCACCTTCTCTGCCCGGCAAGAGAAGGTGGCCGGTGCAAGGGCTGTCTTTGGAGGTGCTGTAGCTCATAAACAGACTCAAAACCAGCTGTTCTGAGCAGGGCTGTAAAACTAGTGTGTGCAGAACTCGGCCCTGCTCAATTCTTTGGCTTTTACGAGGAAAGCCTGTTACAACATTACATTTAGGCATCCTAAAACCATGTCAATAAGCAGAAATAAGCATATGGACATGTAAGACCATAATACAAATTTCAGTTTCTCACAACAATATGGTAGCAGGGGAAAAGTACATGATGATGAGATGACAAACTCACTTACAAAAGTCACTTTTCAGACCTTACAGTTGTTTCCTTAAAACAATCTGACTCCTTGACGAGCAAAAAACTTAAATGTAAGTTAACTTAGTTATATTTGATTTAATTCAGTTCAGCTAAAGGTATTTATACAGCAACAATTGACATCAAATTTCATCTGAAGGAACTTCCCAAGACAAACAGGTCCTATTCAAATCCAGAAATCCATCTAATCACACAGACATATTCAAATTCAATTAGATACAATCTTATTCCGCCCATAGGTATAATACAGTTCAATCAAACTCAGTTCTGTTCAGAAAAACAGAGACAAAGCAAGAAAAAGAGAGAGAGCTCCCACAAGAGAGGTCCCACAACAGCCAATGAGCTCATGTTAATGTAGTACTATTCAGTTTAGATCAGAGAAATGGCAAATTATTGCTGTGCGAATAAGAACAAAATTCTCAGGAGATAGTTGCCAGGACAAACAAAGCAATGAACAGTGACTTGGGAAAAAAAAAAAGATGCTCAATGCTAGCAGTGCACCTGCGTCCACTGCCAGGTACAAACATTGCGTGGGACTGACATCTGAGAAGAAAAAAAGACAAATACCCTTCCACCATTCCCTAACCCTTTGGTCACACATATGTACATGCACACTTGTGCTTTAAATAAACCACAAACACATTTGTAGACACAACACAAACAACATTAATATGCAGATGTGGCAAACAAGAAGGCAGTTTTTTATTTTATATCAGTTGTAAACACACTATACCTTTGGCTATTTCTAAAAGATTAACCTTTTTTTCTTCTATTTTTTAGCGCCCCATTCATGATATCTCTTTAAATGTTTACCATGGTAATGAATGTTGGAGATTTTGACTCGCTCTGCTGACCACCCAGATTATCGTGATCCATCATTTGTTTATTTTGTCATTTAGAAAAGAAGGAAACTTCCATAAATGCATTCTAATTTTCCAGAAGAGGTTACAAAAGGCGATGGCCGTCTTTAGTTTTACTCTCCACTCACGTCCCACACTAAAGACTACAGCTTTAGTGCTGACATGGCTTTGCCTAAAAGTCGTTTATAAAACAATAATTTACT
Source organism: Valencia hispanica (assembly GCA_963556495.2). NCBI lineage: Eukaryota > Metazoa > Chordata > Actinopteri > Cyprinodontiformes > Valenciidae > Valencia > Valencia hispanica. The sequence goes on along the minus strand of OY747717.1, from coordinate 10,524,923 downwards.
CCCTTGAATGCAATTCACATTTTTGCTTTTCACTTTGTCAGTATCACAAAAAGGCTTGCCAAACAGGCAAAAAATGGCAGACACTTTTGAAAAATTAATTGTTACTGCTTTTGCTGGTGAAGTGCCTTAAAAAGCTATCTATACCCGCAAAGCCATTTGGTATTTTGTATTATTACAGCCACAAACTTGAATGTATTTTAGTTGACTAGTGTGGCATGGGGCAAAACAAAGTAGCACATACTTTAAAAGTGAAAGGAAAAATTACATGTTTTCAGAGGGATTTTACAAGAAATGTGAAAGATATGCCATGTATACTTAATCAGCCCATGTGAGCAAATTCTTTATACAGCCACATTTGACTCTCTTTAGACCTGCAACTCCTTTGAGACATGTCTGAGTAGTACAGACATGTCTGAGTAGTACAAACATGTCTGTACTATAAACTGTACTATTTTCTTTTTTACTGAATAGCTTAAGGTTGGCCAGGCTGAATAGAGAGCATCTGCAAAAATGTCAACTCGTGCAAAATATTTTTTTTCGGATTTAAGTCTGTACCTGGATGGAACCATTTTAACACATGAATTTGCTTTGATTTAAATCATTCATTTATTTCTCAAACTGTATGCTTAATTTCATCCTGCTGGAAGGGAAACCTCCACCACAGTCTTAAGTGTTCTCTCGGGATTCTGATCAGCTGCCCAGTGCCCTGCTTAAGAAAATGCTCCCCACAGCATGATGCCGCCAGTATCATCTGTCTCTGTGGGGATAGTATGTTAGGAATATGTGCAATGTTCGTTTTCTCTGCACATAGTAAGTAGGCCATAGCTTGTCTCAATCTGAGTTCTTACGGCTGCCTTTCAGTCATTTGTGGTCCTTGGAGTATTTTGTCCATACGTTTGTAATTTCTCAGGGTGAGATTTTCATTGACAAATTTATTTAATCCTAACTGCTAAATATTTGGGGCAAGAGAAAACATTTTCTTTTAATAGCCATAATAATGCTTTCATTTTAATATGATAGTTAGTAGATCCAGAATGTGTTTACTGGAAGAAGACTTTGGCACACCCCTTCAGTAAACTTTGGTAAATACAGCAAGGGTTTTGAGGAAAGACCTTGTTGGAAAAGGACTAAAAACATTTCCAAGCCCAACAAATAAAATGTTTGCCCCAGAAAAGTTGGGAAATTGTAAATGTATGAGGCCATTTTTGGACCCATAATGATTTGGTCTTTTGTACTTTGCTTCATTAAAATATTGCATGTTATGATTCATTTGTTATGTTTATGCATTTGGCGTTTTATTCAAAGCAACTGATAAATGATGATATAACAATGCAGTTAATATCAAAGCTACAAACTAAGAATTTATGAGGTCTACATACTTCATAGTAAGATTGAATTACACACAGGAAACATCTAAAGGGAAACACTGTTGCTTGATTTAGGGGTATCTGAGAAAAGTAGGCTGAATAGATCTAATTCAGATTAAAATGCATTTAATTTTCTGCCTGCTACACAACAAACTGAAAAGGTTCAAGGAATATTTTTATTAGGCACTGTAAAACATGTAATGTTCTGCATACCAACTCTCTGTTATGCAAAATTCAAAAAAGAAAATGACCTTTTTTTTCCTTTCACCACAATGTACTTGACTGCTCTGATAGAATGTATATCCCCCTACATTTCCCTAAACATTAATGATTTAATTATTTTATCAGGTTAACAAGCAGTTGCTTTGCTGTAAAATAAAGAAAAAAGCACATCAAAGTTCAAGTTCTCCAAAAATACAGAAATCTCTGACAAGCCTACCTTCTACACATGACAGTATTTTGCTGACTCATAACCCTGAGAAGACACTTTTGAGAATAATGCCTCTGATACAAATGTGTTGGTATATTCCTGTGATATATGTCTCTTTTTATTTTTTGCTACTTGGGAAGTGTGATGATATGAGGCCAGCATCCTCTCAGATAAGGTTTTATATCCTCCAGAATTTGGCCTTAGCTTTGGAGTCATCTTGTGTTAAGTCACCAACAAAGCTACAGGGGCTTACATATTGGATAAACGGCATTGCAGCCGTGAGGCAGAACAGGGTTGTGACATTTTCTGAAGAGGCCCTGTAGCTATGTCATACATTCACTACAGGGGCTTTTTTTTCTTTTTCCTTTGCTCTCTTTTATTTTTTTTCAATGTCTGGAAACATTGAGCTCCCAGGTGCTTCAACTCTTCTGCCAGTTGGGCTGTCCTCTTACTAAGCAGCCTCTGGGGACAAGCTTCTGGGCAGCTCTTCTCTGGCCTGTAATAATGATGTTGATCCTCTGGGCTTTGAGCCAATCTAAGTGAACTTTCTATACTTAGAAATACCATCATAAGCATATCTGCAATAACGTTATCATCCCAGCAGGAAAAATATGGCTGGACAAAGATTTGAGGGGTTATTCAAGCTTAGAGGAATAGTTAGCATCTGCTGTCTGATGCATCTTAGGGCCAAATTGTATCATAATAATGAGGACTGATTAACTCCATCTTGGGAAACTCTGAAATTCTTGGATTTTTTTTCCATAAAAGTTTATTAATTAATGTAGACAGGGTAGGATATTTTTCCATCTCAGAGGAATAACTAACGGAAAGGGGTATTTGGGATAGTGACACAGAACAGTCATAGTAAAAAGAAAGTACACCCTCTTTAATATTTGTTTTTTTATTTAAAGACCACATATTAAACCTAATCTAAATGGTACAAAAACACACAACAGATTCTACTATGTCATTATTTATTAAACATAGATAAAGGCAAACAATTTTCATGAAAAACTAAGTACACCCCATTATTTAATAACTTGTAGAACCACCTTTGGTAAAAAAGCTCTCAGTAGAAATTTTCTGTCTGACCTACTTGCCCACTTTACAAGGTGTCTTCAGTTCATTAAGGTTTGGATACCTTCATGTCTGAACATCTCCCACCACACCATTTCAAGCAAGTTGAAGTCTGGAATTCGACTGGCCCATTATAACACTTTGATATTTTTCCTTCTTTTTCTGGCATGTTGGTGTAGATTTGATAATGAGTTTGGAGTTATTGACCTGTTAATGACCTGTTTTAAGCCAAGTTCCAGTTGTTGGACAGAGGTTTTACATTTCACTCTCAAATGTTTTAATAGCCTATGCCAAAGAGTTCACACTGACTGCAAGTTGCAAAAGTCCTGTGGCAGCATATTGAAGTCAAAATAAGCCAAAATAATCAGCTTCACATTTCATACGAACAGTTTGTGCTGATTTATAGTGTTTGGTTTCCTCTAAATATGGTGCCATGTATTTTTACCAAATGTCTACCTTGGCCACCTTTGTACAAAGGACATTGTTCCACAAGCTATGTGGTTTTTTTCAGCGACAATTACAGTTTCGACTTTCCAAATAAGCAACACGTTTTTTATAATTTTGTACTTATTTTGTCATGAACATTAACATACTGCTAGCTAAGGCCTGTAGAGTCTGAGATTGAGTTTAAGGATTTTTCTTGCAGCTTCTCTAAGGTATGCATGTTTGGACCCAGCATTAAATTTGCTAGGTTGTTCAATCTGGGAAGATTGGCAGCTGCCTTTAATGTTTACTGCTTATGAATATTATCTATTTCTGTTGATTGATCTACTTGGAATTGTCTGGAAATGAATTTATACCATTTATCAGCTTGATGGTCAGTGACACCTGCTTCTCTAACATTACTGCTGCCTTTTGGGTTAGGGTTAGGGTTTTTAGCCTTTTTTATTTTGGCATTATGTCAACACCAACCAGCCTATACCAGACCAACAATCTGGCAAATCTTTCTGCTTTAATGGAGGTGCTACCACTGATGATCAGTTTGTCAATACATTAGTAAAGCAGCACCTAATCCATATACATTCTGTTTAACTTTCTGCAGAAGAAGCATGGGTGTGCTTAATATTTCCAAATGGCTGTTCCAAGTTGGATTTCTTATGCATGTCTTATTTTCTTTCTCAATGAATAATTACAGTGTGTATTCTGTTGCATGGTGTTTTTTAACCTTGATCTTAGATCTAAGTCATTTTAAAACCTTATACAGACCAGATCTCTTTAATTTGTCCTGGTATGAAAAAATATTTAACTGAGAAAAAAATCATTAACTTCTTTTGTTATGGTTGTGTGTTGATCAGGCTCAAAATTAATCTATTAGAAATGAGTTACAAGATTTAGTATTAAGCAGAAAGTGGCAGAACTGTAATTTGAGTTTAAAAGGAGCCTCATAAAGCCTCATATATCCTGTAGTATGTAATATGTGTAGGAAGTTAGACTTATCTGATGGGAAAAGTAATTAAAATATTAATTTATCAATTATATGATGAATAAAGCTTTACTTGCATAATAATAATCCCTTTGTTTGGGGAAATGACATGTATGCAAGTTTTACGTCTTATCCACATACAACCCCTGGATCTCTTTTTTGGATTACTTTCTTGAGGATTGTGGATTACCAAAATGGCGTTTTGCTCAGCTGAGGACTTTGAGAAACTGCTCCAGAGAATTTAAACAATCGAGATGAAGTTACACCATCTTCAGATTAATTCTGAACACTGGATATGGAAATGATACAACTTTATCAATGACTACACGTAGGGAGGAAGAACCTGGCAGCCTGGTGTTATCTCAGTTCAACAGTCTTGCACAGAAGCCACAGAACAACGCTACTCCTCCAGCTAAAAGGCGTTTAACGGGTAGAACACCCCATTCCCAATTTGATGAAGACTGGGTGGCTTCAAAGCGCACTGAATCTACACCTGCTTTCTCTGCTCCGAGGAGGAAAAAAACAACCCAAAATGCAACCCAAAACAAAAGATATCACTCCTCCTGGAATACCGCTGAGAAACAGATTTGCAGCCCTCAGTTCCCCGAACACTAGCCAGAACACTAGCGTTATCAGCTGCCTCAAGAACACAGTGAGAGAAATATCACAGACAATCCAAACAACTTTAAAACAACACCCTAAACTGGAAAATGTTGTTATCCACGCAGGTTCAACTGATGTAGCCAAAAACATTTAAAAAAGACTACTCTGACCTGCTACAGAAGCTTGATGGACTTAACATAAACATTTTTATCAGAAGACCAGTCCCTGAAGGAAATGATGAAAGGTATAGTAGACTTTGCATGTTCCATAAATGGTTGAAGGGAAAATCTGTTGAAAAATAGATCCCATTTATTAATAACTTTAAAATATTTAGATGCGCAAAGCACTTGTTCAAGATAAATGGACGTTATCCTGATAGAGCTGGACTGAGACTGCACAGACTGACAGAGAACAAACATTTCCAGCAGCGAGCAAAGATGTACATTGCTCAGCAGAGTGTTCTTCAAGTATTCCAATGTCATCAGACTCATCGACACCTAATGACTCTCTATTTAGAGATTTCTCAGATAGACTAAAAGCACAACTTACAGTTGGGTCACAACTAACACCGAAACTTGGATTACATCAGGCCTCTGGGACTAACACTGGATGTATTCCGCACATGCCCCCACTGGTAATAACAGACATCTGACATAGAAGGGAACCGGACAGTGATTCTACTCCCACAGTCTTCCAGAAGTCCTCCAGCCACTCCGAAAAAAATCATTCAAGTCATTACAAGCCAGATAAAACAAAAAAACTAAATCTAAAAGGTCTTATTATTAAGCTCCTCCTCTTGCTGTCTTGATATCCTACCCACAGCTTTCCTTAAGAAAGTTGTCCCTGTCATTGGGTCTGATCTGAATAAAATAGTGAACTCATCCCTCCTGTCAGGTGTCTTCCCCCAGGTATTAAAAACAGCAGTTATTAAACCTCTGCCAAAAAAGAATAATCTGGACAACATGTTAATGCAGAACTACAGGCCATTTTGTAATCTTCCATTTACCAGTAAAATTATTGAAAAAACTCTGTTTCAGCAGTTAAATAGCTTCCTAACAATGACCAAGTCCTTTGATGTCTTTCAGTCTGGTTTCCGTGCTCACCACAGCACTGAGACTTCCCTACTCAAAGTTTTCAATGACATTCACATAAATACAGACTGTGGTAGAACCACAGTGCTGGTTCTGTTGGACCTCAGTGCAGCATTTGACACTGTTGATCATGATATACTATTGGAATGACTGGAGAACTGGGTTGGACTCTCTGGTACAGTACTTGGCTGGTTCAAGTCTTACATAAAGAACAGAGACTTCTTTGTTTCAATAGGAAACTGTTCATCAGAATGAAAAGAAAATACATGTGGGGTGCCCCAGGGCTCCAACCTGAGACCCCTCTTATTTAATATCTACATGCTCCCACTAGCCCAGATTATAACAACCAATAAGATTAGATACCACAACTATGCAATTGATATTTAGCTCTACATTACGATGTCACCAGGTGACTTTGAACCCATCCAAACCCAAAGTATGTGCATCAAGCAAATCAATGGGTGGATGTGCTATTATTTTCTCAAGCTGAACAGAAACAAAACTGAATTAATTACCTTTGGACCTAAAGCAGAACGATCAAGAGTCAGCACACAGCTTCACTTAATACAGCTAGAAAAAACTGATCAAGTCCGAAATCTAGGTGGAGTAATGGACTCAGACCTGAACCTCCAGGGTCACATAAAGGCAATAACAAGGTCAGCCTTCTATCATCTGAAGAACATTACTAGAATTAAAGGACTGATGTCGCAACAGGACTTTGAAAAACTCATCCATGCGTTTATCTTTAGTCGGATTGATTACTGCAACAGCGTTCTCACAGGTCTGCCTAAAAAGTCAATTAGATAGCTGCAGCTGATCCAGAACGCTGCTGCTCGTGTCCTCACTAAAACCAGGAAAGTAGAGCACATCACCCCAGTTCTAAATTCCTTACACTGGCTCCCTGTAGCTCAGAGAATAGACTTCAAAATACTTGTACTAGTTTATAAATCATTGAATGGCTTAGCACCAAAGTATTTTGAAGCAGGGGCGGAGTGGTGCACTAAAATCCACATGGAAAATTCTGACCGCAACAGCCCCATCCACCCACCACCCAACCCCCCGGGATGTAGACCCAGATTATGTTGTTCCTTTGTGACTACGCATTTTGGAAGGACTTACCGGATATATGAACCCTGACCACTAGATGGCAATAGACAAGTGCACATTATTGACAATAAATTGTAGGTTTAACGCTTTTATGGGTTTTCCATTAATAAACAGAAGCTGAAATATAACATTTGTATACATTTGGGGAAAGGAACTATGGATAGTTGCATGAATTTCCCTTTGGGGAACACTAAAATATATATCTATCTATGTGTATAAATATATATTATGGGTCAGTAAATATATTAGGTATTATACTATTGTTATATCATGTTATATATTACATTATAGTCACATCATATTCAATATTAGGCTTTGGCTATATAATATATTGTTAATAACATTAGGCTATACATTATAGTTACACTCTATTCTTTATTAAGCTTAGGCTATGTGATATTCTATGTAAGTTATATTATTTTCAGTATTAAGCTTTAGCTATATATCTACAGCACGTTCAATCAAAAGTGTAGATATGTCCTGCTATGTTTTATACCATTTAATTGCAAGACTAAGCTACGTCACGTTCGTTTCCTTGTATTTTTATTGGGTGGGAAGGCACTCTGTTTGGGTGGGCATTGCCTACCCTTGCCCACCCGTAGAGCCGGCCCTGTCTCCACGATCATTCTGTGCAGTGCATTCAACCAAATCAGGGTGAAACAGTCTCACTCACAGGGCTATACCACAATCGACATCCACACAATGACATAAACACCTCAATTTGGATAATACAGAGAACATACTTGTTTGTTTTTTAGTACTTTGTAAAAATAAGTAGGGCATATTTAGCATGCATCAAATGTTTCTTGCCAACTGCCATTAAACAGAAGTTTATTGCTTATGGTAATTTTTTCAGTGGGGGATTTTTGTCATAAGTTTTAAATGTCCTACGTTTTTGAACTCACCATACATTTTGAACGTTCCTTGAATGCACCACAGGTGTGAGATGCACCTAGTACAGACAAGCTTCTACCTTAATTCCCGTTGTAAGATCGGTCTTATATACATGCATGTTTATTTTTTACTTTTGAATTACCATTAACAACCAAACAACTTCGTTTGTGAGTGGATGAAATGAACCGAAAAAGGTTTATGATTGATCTGGACATAGTCTGATCATGCTGCATACACATGGCAGATCCAAGCGCAATCGGTTCATTGGATAAACGCATTCCCAAATCCCAAGAGGCTTTGCTCCTTTCTATGATAGATAGATAGATAGATAGATAGATAGATAGATAGATAGATAGACAGACAGACAGACAGACAGACAGACAGACAGACAGACAGACAGACAGACAGACAGACAGACAGACAGACAGACAGACAGACAGACAAATCAAATAGTTTTTATATAATAATTTGTTAAATCTGTAACCATGAATGTTCAGCGAGATAAAACCATGACTAAGATATGGAGAGTGAACAAATAATACAAATACTGGTTGGACATTTCAGGTACCTATATTGGGAGTATATGGTCGCCATTCGCAGAGAAATAAATAACGTTAATGATTTTGATAAGCTGGCCGGTCGCGTTTGCCGTTTGAATTGTGATCCGCTGTTTAAATCCTTCAGCCGGCTGAGCGGGAAAAGTCCCGGTCGCCACTCCGCCTCTGTTTTGAAGATCTACTGTTACTATACCAAACCCCCAGACCACCCAGGTCCTCTAATTCCAGCCTACTCAACGTCCCGACTAATTCCAGCCTACTCAACGTCCCGAAATTAAGAACCCAACATGGAGAAGCAGTTTTCAGTTTCTATGCTCCTCTAATCTGGAACATACTTCCAGACAACTGCAAAGCTGCTGAAACACTGAGTTCTTTTAAATCACAACTAAAAACGTATCTGTTTAGAGCTGCCTTTGAGTAATGCTTTAATGTATCATATGCTCTGTGTGTGCTTCTTGCTTTATTGCTGTTTTTACGTTATATGCGTTGTCTGTGTTTTACTGCTATTTTTATTTTACCCCTTAACCATGTAAAGCACCTTAAATTACCTTGTTGTTGAAAGTGTGTTGTGCAAATAAAATGTCCTTGCCTTGCCAAAAAAACTGAATGAACTTAACTTCCTCTTGCAGTTGGCTCTTCTTATTTGGCTGCTGAAATGTTTTGATTGTGTTGTAAATTTTTTTAGGCTTGCAGTATTACTGACATGGGTTCAGTGGGGATAATGTGAAGCTGAAGTTATTTTATGTATTGTGAGGCATTAATTTGTTCTCTCTTTATGTATTTGGACACTGCATTATTTCATGTCTCAAAAAGAGAAAACAGATATATTGCTGTGAAGTACAAAGAAATGTAGGTGATTACTAAAGACTAAACAATGACATTTAAAATATGCAGAAAACAAAAATGCATTGGTAAAGTGTCTAGCCACTATTCATAATATTTCAAGCAAACAAAGGGATTGGAATGGATTGGAAACCTGGGTGTACCTGGACAGGTTCATGGACAGGACCATGAACTACACTGAAGTGGCTACAGACAGCAACAGTTTAGAGTGCTAAAAACAGAGACAATATCCCAAAATTAAACATTCCTATACGAGCAAATAAATATAAATAAAAATAATGTAATAATTTAACATTTTTACTTACACTCTGAATTATTTTTTAACTTTAATATCTAAGTAAATTCTTTAAAGACCTTTGCCAGGTAAAATAATTCAAAAATGAATGCCTTTGCAGTAAATCACAAAACCAAAGTGAGCATGAAGTAGCAGTAGTTCAGTGTGTTTTGGTTTAATTTAACACCATTTAAAAATCTGTTTCATCAAGATGTAGTTGACAAGGTTCAGTACAAGTGTGTAGGTAAGCTAGACTG